>WWET01002505.1:178094-192634 GCA_011038615.1 Limnodynastes dumerilii
CTTCCTTTTCTTTTCCCCCATGCCAAGGAGGGACGTGGAACTTGAAGGGGAGAGCAGTGGATAGAGGAGAAGCAAGAGGAACGTTGGTGGAAGTAGAGGAAGGAGGAAATCAGGAGGACTGTCAACACATTCGGAAACATCGTATGGAGAACCGAACTTTTTTGAGGACATAAGGATATATTAGAAAAGGAAGGTACTCTATATATTGGTCCCGGCGCGGACATCTTCACCACACTTTTTAAGTTGTTTATATTGTTTACCTGCCTGTCCCTTGTTAGAAAGGACTGACTGTGTATTCTTTAGGGGCGTGATAGGGTATACACTCCTGGTGGTGCAAAAAATCGCTGCAGGGAGGAAGCGCAGATTCATAAGTTGAATTTTTTTCTATAATCCTATTAATTGTTACTATGAATGTTACATTTTTGTGTGCATTTTTTGTATTTGAAGAAAAAGATTACCAGTATTGCATTTTATGCATTTTATGCATTTTAAACTACACAATAGATGGTAAAGGTCGATGGTACGAATGGCCCTTTTTTGAAAGAGCTGTTTCATACTAGCCAGTTGCGAACTGGCTCACAAATTGATTGCTTCTGCCTTGAGGAGGAGACTCAATCGATCATCCCTGGAACACACAGTGATCACCAAATGGTAAGTATTTATTCTACCCTGAAAGGGTAAGGTTAGGGTAATCCTTACCCTAACCTTTCCCTTCCATTACCCTATCCATTATCCTCCACACCCCGAAGCCTGACCCTAAGTCTCCCCTACCCATAGCCTGATCCTAAGATTCACCTCCCCACAGCCTTACAGTAAGACTCCCTTCCCTGCAGCCTGATCCTAAGTGTCCTCTCACTGCAATCTAATTCTAAGATTCCCCTCCCAGCAGCCTGACCCTAAGACTCCCCTCCCCGCAGCCTGACCCTAAGACTCCCCTCCCCGCAGCCTGACCCTTACCCTTCCCTTCCATGAAGCCCCATACACACTACGATGGACGACATTACAGAACATTTTTATTGCCAATCAGCCTGCATACACACTACAAACGATTTTCTGTTGAACCCTCAGTACTGAATGGCTTGATCATTTATATAAAACTTTTTAAAAGATGCGATCAAACGATTTTGTGTACTTTACAACGATAAGGCATGATCAGCGCACACACTTGCACGATATCATTCAAAACGCTCCTTTCACCGGTGTTTTGAACGATTATCGTATGTAGTGTGTATGGGCTTTACTCTAACTCCAACACCCATGCCAGAACCTAACCCTAAAAGTTCCCAGACAGTGTTACTCACCTCTCCGGTCGAGTCTGCGACGGTTCCAGTGGCTTCCGAAGCGAAGGGTTCGGCGGCTTGCGAATAATGAATGGGTAAGTCTGCCGATCGGTATATTTACCCATTCTAAAAAATGAGTTTGAAAATTGCTGCCTTTTCGACATAGAGACAGACAAAAATGAGCTTTCATCTGTCTCTATTTGTATTTTGCAGGGCCCCTAAAAGGCGCGGGGCCCAGAGGCTGGTGCCTGTTTGGTAATCCGGCACTGGTCGCCAGCATGAGCGTACAAGCCTCTGCCCAGAGCCTGTGATTGCTGAATGCTGCTGACAATGGGGTAGATCCAGAGCTACGCTTCCAATACGTTTCTTAGCAAGCGTATTTACGCGTGCGCACCTTCTTAGCACTCCCCTAGGCACTCCCCTTGCATGTACGTACTTCGGTCGTTTTACGCTTTCCAAACCCTACTTTAACTGCCTTCGAAGCGTAATTACGGGAGGCGTATGTTAGGCACGCCCCAACTTAAGGAGATACACTACTGATACGTGAAAGGCCCCTACGCTATGAGTTACGTGGCGTAACATCTGCCCCGGGCATGCACAGTAAGTACCAATGAGTGAATTTACACTAGCGGCAAGCGTAAATTCACTCATGGACGTTGTCCTGGATCTGCCCCAATGTATTTGTAAAACAGCATTCAAGGACCGCCGGTGACCACGCTGTGGACATGCAGGATAGCGGAGGGTGTGGCACAAGCCCCACCCCCTATCCACCCGCGTCGGTCTGCTTCCCATATTTTCATGTCTTTAATTTGTTCATTCCATTCTCTAAATGAGTTCACTTTATTAGTCCTCGGTCCCTCCCTCCAGCCGTCTTTCATTATTTTGTTTCCCTGTTTCTTCCAGAAAGTTCAGGCTATTCCGTCGCTTCTAGAAATATCTTTTTACGTCTGTAGTAAACTCAGAGACTTTGCACTAAGCGAATTGGACATTTGGACTTTCTGCAATAGTTTTTACTGTCACTAATGTGAAAGCTTTAGGCCATAAAGGTCTGATAGAGCTAATATTCATACATTGAATTAACTGAGAGTCACATTACATTAGCCGAGTTAATGCTAATGTAAATCGCCCGGCTCTCAGTAGCGTGCAGGATTCAGCAGCCGCGGACGCAGCTAATGCCTCCTTTAAATACTGATATTAGCAGCGAACGACGGGATTTGTGGTGATAGACACATCATTTGTGTCATGTTACGGGATTGGGTGAATTATGAAGGAGTTTGGGAATGTTCGCTAGAAGCGCAGAGACGATCTTGCTCTCATTGTTCACGTTATAGGTAACAGATCATAGCTAAATTGTTCCTATGTCTTTCTCCTCATATTCATCGCTTCTAGAAGTACAATTACTTTTACCCTTAATGGAGACATCCACTACATCCATCACGCCGGGGACAATGTCTCCGCTGATATTACAATAATAGAGAGCAGGAACTTCCTGGACGGAGATATGTTAACCTTCCGCATGGTATCGTTATAGGCTGAGGGTCTTGGCTTGATCGCCCTACGGCGCCGAGGTACAGCCGGGAATCAATGGCAGCTGCACTTACTGCTAAATATGTTACCGTCTGCCGCGTACAAGGATTCTGTAAATTGAATAATAAATTCTGACAAGTAATTCAGAATGCAAATAAAGGGTCAGAGGGGCGTAGTTATAGAACATATATGTGTTACGAGAAAAAAAACACAAGTTTGTGTCTCTCTCTAAGTAAAATAACTATGATCTAGGTAGACTACAGGAATGGCCAAGAGTGCAGCAAAAAAATGCAAAATCATGCAGATCCAGACTAACGGTAACCAATCAGAACGCTGTTATATTCACAGAGCCAGACTAACGGTAACCAATCAGAACGCTGTTATATTCACAGAGCCAGACTAATGGTAACCAATCAGAACGCTGTTATATTCACAGATCCAGACTAACGGTAACCAATCAGAACACTGTTATATTCACAGAGCCAGACTAATGGTAACCAATCAGAACACTGTTATTTTCACAGAGCCAGACTAATCATAACCAATCAGAACACTGTTATTTTCACAGATCCAGCCTAACGGTAACCAATCAGAACAGTTTTATATTCACAGAGCCAGATGAACGGTAACCAATCAGAACACTGTTATATTCACAGAGCCAGACTAACCGTAACCAATCAGAACACTGTTATTTTCACAGAACCAAACTAACGGTAACCAATCAGAACACTGTTATATTCAGAGATCCAGACTAACCGTAACCAGCCAGAACACCGTTATATTCAGAAAGCCAGACTGACAGTAACCAATAAGAACACTGTTATATTCACAGATCCAAGCTAATGGTAACCAATCAGAACACTGATATTTTCACAGAGCCAGACTAACAGTAACCAATCAGAACATTGTTATATTCAGAGTCAGACTAACTGTTGCCCTTCATAAAACTGTAGCCAACAAGAGAACTGTTATATTTATAGCCCTAGACTAAAGTAGCCAATCAGAGAAGATAAACTTTATAAACCAAATGCCATAGAAAAATGTAAATGGAATTTAATTGGATGAATGTCATTCAATCACATTGCATCAGTTTCCATGGTATATAATAAACTTTGATATGGTAAAGTAACAAATACATATCTATTTCGCATCATTGGAATGTTTTTTTTTGGTATTCAGCCATTGGAAAAGCTTAGGAATAATCATATTTATGACTTTAGGATCTGACCCCCAAAAACAATTATACAATGTAACCTCTGGATACGCATTCAGTTTACTCTGTATAATGGTTCTGAAGGTGTGATATACATCTGAGGATTTCCGTCTTCTTGTGCTGAATTTTTCGTCTACCTCACGCATTATCGCACATTGAATAATACCCTTTCCGAGTCCACAGTTTGTATTTAGCTGAGACTTCGGTCTGCAGACAAGGAGATGGCTTTTTATCAAGATATAAAGTAATTGAACATTTCTTATTTGATTAATGCAGAGCTCACACAATCCATTCCTGCAATACATGACCAATAGTTTATTCCTTTATTACGTCTTGGAAATGATTAATTTTGCTTTAATTCAGTTCTAACAAATACACACATTTATAGCAGTCAATTGAAATCCATCTCTGTAGTGCCTGCAGAAGCAGCATATTTCAGATACTAGAGAGGGCTATTGTTTGAGAGAGAGCAGGAGCGACAAGAGAACGATATTCCATAAAATTGTAAACGTCTCATTATCATGAGAAACTGTCCACTGATAGGATCGGAAAGCAGCTGCTTCTCCTATTGAGAGACACCAGCGAGTTGTAGAACGCGTCGGTCTATAAAATGGATGAAATTGTTCAGAATCCAGGCGCCAGATTTACTAAGAAGTGAGTTAACTCACCAGTAAAAATCGCCACATATAGTTGAGCGGCGAGTTTTTTTTTTTAACTCTCCGGATCTACTAAAGGGTGAGTTTCACTAGAAAGTTTGAAACTCCGGAGATGTGTCTTAGTATAAACTCTGGCATTTTTATGTGAAACTCCGGCATATTTGTGTGAAACTCGCCGGAGTCTGGAAGCGATTTGTATTAAAATAATGTTAAAGTGCTGAAAAAAATGTTTTTCATTAATTACACTCGCCGGAGTTAGCATTAAACTCGCCGGTGCTTGCATTAAACTCGCTAGCATTAAACTCGCCGGTGCTTGCATTAAACTCGCCGGTGTTAGCATTAAATTAGCCGGTGTTAGCATTAAACTCGCCGGTGCTTGCATTAAACTCGCCACAGTTCAATCATATACACTATATAAATGCACGTCATTTCCTGATTGGAGGGTTTACATTTTAAGTGGTTATCCGAACTTGACAATAATCCAAAACTTAATTGTAATTCCCTTTTAACACTTTGTAGTGTTTTTAAATTTACATTTAATTTAATGACATTTATTTAAGTTACATTAGTTGTTTTTTGTTTTTTTTATGTTTAACACATTATTTGTTTTTTTAACACAATTATCTTAAAAAATCTGTATGCAGCAGCATGTGACAGCCAGTGCTAGCATTAAACTCGCCGATGCTTGCATTAAACTCGCCGGTGTTAGCATTAAATTAGCCGGTGTTAGCATTAAACTCGCCGGTGCTTGCATTAAACTCGCCACAGTTCAATCATATACACTATATAAATGCACGTCATTTCCTGATTGGAGGGTTTACATTTTAAGTGGTTATCCGAACTTGACAATAATCCAAAACTTAATTGTAATTCCCTTTTAACACTTTGTAGTGTTTTTAAATTTACATTTAATTTAATGACATTTATTTAAGTTACATTAGTTGTTTTTTGTTTTTTTATGTTTAACACATTATTTGTTTTCGTTGTTATCTTAAAAAATCTGTATGCAGCAGCATGTGACAAAACGCCATTATACATTGACAATATCTATCAGCTGCTTGCCCTTGTGAGGTCATTTTTAAACACCTAGTGATGACTTGCTGAGCAATTGCCAGCGAATTCATCAAACTCTCCCCTCACAACCGCCTCTGTTTTCTCTTGGGAGTTTTGGCCCATTCTCCAGTGAGTTTAAAACTCGCCCCTTAGTAAAGACAGTGATTTGTATGTCCTGAATGTAAAAAATTCCTACAGCAAGTTGAACTACAGTGAGTTTGAAAATCCATCATCTCCGGCGAGTTTGGAGTGAGTTTGCACTAGTAAATACGGGGAGTTTAAACTCGCCGGTAAATACAAGCAATCTCCGGCGAGTTCACAAACTCACCCTTAGTAAATCTAGGCCCTGGTCGGAAGCTCTGCAAATACACCTGTGCTTCTCAGTCCTTAATATGCTTCAGGATCGCAACAAAAATGAGGTCTAAGGACCACATATAACTTCAGAGAGTGTGTTGTCTATATAAACAACGTGTCACTGTATGTTACATTACCCTCTGCCTAATATACAATGCAGAGACTCATTTTGATCACTGATATGTAATGCAGAGCTCCATGCTGATTGCTGGTATACAAAGCAGAGACTCATTCTGATAATTAGTATACAATGCAGAGACTCATTCTGATAATTAGTGTACAATGCAGAGACTCATTCTGATAATTAGTATACAATGCAGAGACTCATTATGATAATTACTATACAATGCAGAGACTCATTCTGATAATTAGTATACAATGCAGAGACTCATTCTGATAATTACTATACAACACAGAGACTCATTATGATAATTACTATACAATGCAGAGAGTCATTCTGATAATTACTATACAACACAGAGACTCATTATGATAATAAGTATACAACACAGAGACTCATTCTGATAATTACTATACAATGCAGAGACTCATTCTGATAATTACTATACAATGCAGAGACTCGTTCTGATAATTAGTATACAATGCAGAGCTCTATTCAGATTACTTGTAGACATTGCTGCATTATGAATGCTAGAATACAATGCAGAGTTCAGTTCTGATTTTGGGTCCCCAAAAATAACAGGAATTGTGTTCTAGAGGGCAGGGCACTTGTAGTACGGGCTTACGCCACTAGGTGATTGTATGGGGAACCCTTCTGAGCCAGTGTGCCCGCCAATGTTGTGGGGGAAGGTAGCGTTTGACTCCAGTGATTTTTTTTCAACACGTTATTTAATCTTTCACCTATTTTTGTGATGACCGATTCACAGGAACAATGTTCTGCTGTGAAGGTTTCATTCCTTTTGGAGAAAAACATGGTGGAAACGGTTGTACCCCAGGGGCAAACAGTCAACCAAAGTTTTTATTTGGAAGTTTTGAAACGGTTGCGTCACGATTTGAGGAAAAAACTTCCCGATTTGTGGCAGACAGGTGACTGATTCTTCATCATGACGACACACCTGTCCACACAATGCAGAGTGTGAAACAATTTTAAACAAAAGCGACATGACACCTTTGCCTCACCCTCCTTATTCACTCCCTCTCACCCAGTGCAACATTTTATATTTATAGAGACCTTAAAGGAAAACGTTTCACTGTATTGAAGAGGTGAAACAAAAAAGGGCAAAGTACTTAAAGGCATCAACAACGATGAGTTTAAAAATGTTTTTGAGCAATGGAAAAAACATTTTGGTAAATGTATTGATGCAAGTGGAGAGTGCTGTAAAGATGACTGAAGGTTCAAAATGTACAAATAAAGAAAATATTTTAATTTCTGTTACTTTTTGGTACCCCCTCGTGTTATACAATACTTTGCATCATTATGATTACAAGTATACAAGGCAGATGCTTCATTCCGATTACTAGTACTCAATGCATACCTCCTTTCTGATTACTAGAATACAATGCATATCTCCATTCAGATTACTAGAATACAATGCAGTGCACCACTATGATAACTAGTATAAAATTCATATCACCACTTTGATAACTAATATACAATGCAGTGCACAACTCTGATAACTAGTATACAATGCAGTGCACCACTCTGATAACTAGTATACAATGCAGTGCACCACTCTGATAACTAGTATACAACGCAGTGCACCACTCTGATGACTAGTATACAATGCAGTGCACCACTCTGATAACTAGTATACAATGCAGTGCACCACTCTGATGACTAGTATACAATGCAGTGCACTACTCTTATAACTAGTATACAATGCAGACTCATTAGAATTGCTAGTGATAAATGCTGAGCGCCATTCTTATTACTAGTACTCAATGCAGAGCTCCATTCCGATTGACCCATCAACACCAGGCAGCCGCAGCGATGAGTTGCTTTCACGTCTTAGCCGCTTCATTGCATGCGCTGTTTTTTCGCCATATACAGAGCAAAGCAACACAACATAATGTTACGCTATCCTGCGCACTCTCATGCTGGATCTCCCCCATATAGTACAAATACGCAAATAGAGTGCGGAATAGAGGAACAACAGGGAGACTGCTGAACAGAACGGCTCGCAAATCACAGACACGGCCCGCTCTGCCGCAAGCCTCGACGTCCCTGCGACCGGGGTCATCTGTAATTAGCATCTCTCCGATTTTGTGGAAATGTATTTATCTGCATTCTCCAATCCTCTCCAAATGCAATCTGCCTGAGATGAGTGTGGCTGTAGAGGCAGGGTTTATAGGCGACGGCCATAAAAGCAACATAAACAAACTGAACATCAGCAGAAGTTACATTTCATGGGCTGCTTGTCCCGACCGTTTCCATTAACATTTGCTTTGGCCTTTGTGGATATAATCCTTAATACGATTCTCATTATTGCCTGGGATATTGCGGATAAATAAATGCAGTAAAATAGATACAATTTATTTTACGGCCTTTTATCATGTCGCATTTGCTGGAAGACTTCACACAGGGGATTGTTTAACCAGCTAGCTCTTATCTACACATTGTCCAGACCTCACTTTCCAAGTATTTGTAGATGTAAAAATGAGTTTACAACAGATTTACATAATTAAATGTACTAGAACCATGCAAAGCCCGTCATGTTATTCCAGCCTTCTCCTCCGCCTATAGGGGGATACTCAGCTACAACAGAGCTGCCACCATTTCATTGTTATGTAAATTGTGTCACTAAGCCACACCCTGCTGTACAAATGATGTCATACGCTGCATTGCAAAGCAGGGAGGCGGAGCAAAGAATGCAAAGATTGCATAAACATGCATATTCTCCCGCCAGACTGTTATAAGAGATGCACACCCTGCAACATGACCCATTCCATGAGGTAAAAATACTCTGCTTCTCAGTCTACAACTGTCAGTTACTATGGTAACCACCTTTGTTGAAGAGACAAATAGTTTTTTTTAAATGCCAGTTAATTCATTTAAACCAGGTGAGTGACAGTTGGAAGCTCAGGAGCGGATTATATTATACCTAATGGAATGGGTCATGTTGGAGGGTCTGGAGATGGTATGGGGTGGGGTCTATACCGCCTGACGATTATTAGAGGTGACGCTGGGAGGAGTCTGTTGTGCCTGCTTGTAATTGAAGATTGCATGACTATTATTGGATGTGATAAAGTAATAGGGGGAGGAGCTTGGGCTGCCTGGGTAGGATTAATATTACATGGGATGTGCTGTCAGGCTATAATTGGGGATGATATGGGGAGGAGCTTGCGCTTGTTTGGTTGCTATCAGACAATGTGGGGAGGAGCTTTTGCTGTTTGGTTATTGCCAGAGGTTATATGGGGAGGAGCTTATTGCTGCATTAATATCATCAGAGGTTTTATAGGAGGAGCTTATGCTGTATTGCTATTAATACATGTGATTTGGGAGGAGCTTATTCTATATTGATATTATTGCATATATTATGGGAGTAGCTTATGCTGCATTGATATTATTGTATGTGAAATGGGAGGAGCTTTTGCTGTACAAATATTATTGCATGTGAAATGGGAGGAGCTTATTATGTACTGATATTATTACAAGTGTTATGGGGAGGAGCTTATGCTGCATTAATATTATTACAGCTGTTATGGGGAGGAGCTTATGCTGTATTGATATTATTAGAGGAGTTATGGGGAGGAGCTTATTATGTATTGATATTGTTACAGGTGTTATGGGGAGGAGCTTATTTTGTATTGATATTGTTACAGGTGTTATGGGGAGGAGCTTATGCTGTATTGATATTATTAGAGGTGTTATGGGGAGGAGCTTATGCTATATTGATATTATTACAGGTGTTATGGGGAGGAAATTATGCTGCATTAATATTATTACAGGTGTTATTGAGGGGAGCTTATGCTGTATTGATATTATTAGAGGTGTTATGGGGAGGAGCTTATGCTGTATTGATATTATTAGAGGTGTTATGGGGAGGAAATTATGCTGCATTGATATTATTACAGATGTTATGGGGAGGAGCTTATTCTGTTTGTCAGTCATTAAAGGTGATGCTATTGGATGGAACATTGACAAACAACAAACTAAATAACATTGCAAACTATTTTTAAATTAGAAGTTTTGACATTACTATTATTATTATTATATTATTATTATTATATTATTTATTACAGGTGTTATGGGGAGGAGTTTATGCTGCATTAATATTATTACAGGTGTTATGGGAAGGAGCTTATGCTGCATTAATACTATTACAGGTGTTATGGGGAGGAGTTTATGCTGCATTAATATTATTACAGGTGTTATGGGAAGGAGCTTATGCTGCATTAATACTATTACAGGTGTTATGGGGAGGAGTTTATGCTGCATTAATATTATTACAGGTGTTATGGGAAGGAGCTTATGCTGCATTAATACTATTACAGGTGTTATGGGGAGGAGTTTATGCTGCATTAATATTATTACAGGTGTTATGGGAAGGAGCTTATGCTGCATTAATACTATTACAGGTGTTATGGGGAGGAGTTTATGCTGCATTAATATTATTACAGGTGTTATGGGAAGGAGCTTATGCTGCATTAATACTATTACAGGTGTTATGGGGAGGAGTTTATGCTGCATTAATATTATTACAGGTGTTATGGGGAGGAAATTATGCTGCATTGATATTATTACAGGTGTTATGGGGAGGAAATTATGCTGCATTAATATTATTACAGGTGTTATTGAGGGGAGCTTATGCTGTATTGATATTATTAGAGGTGTTATGGGGAGGAAATTATGCTGCATTGATATTATTACAGCTGTTATGGGGAGGAGCTTATTCTGTTTGTCAGTCATTAAAGGTGATGCTATTGGATGGAACATTGACAAACAACAAACTAAATAACATGGCAAACTATTTTTAAATCAGAAGTTTTGACATTACTATTATTATTATTATATTATTATTATTATTATTATTATTATATAATTTATTATTTAATAATAATAATAACAACAGAATGACTACCTTTTGACCACTCCTTGCCGTTAGCCTATCCCTCTGTAAGGATAACCATGAAGGATGCAGTGACCTCCCCCCTGTCTGTTTCTTGCTTCCCCTGTTTGTTGCCTGTGAGCAGCGTTTGACAAACTTTAGATGATATTGGATGCGACAGAGATGAAACTGCATCCGCCAACAACCGTGAGCTCCCTCCAGGTTCCCTAATCTGCATCTCAACAAGACACAATCTCCGGGACCCGGCGCTCCATCAGCCTGGATGTTAATCACATCACGGTAACCTAATTTGCTCGACAAATGTATCACTTACTGTTCATTAACATTAACGTTCCCTGAAATGTGCATTATCTGTAAGCAGCACCCACCAGGTGACAACGCTTCTTCCGCTTCAGAAGACTTTGCAGCTGAAGGACGTTGGAAGATGGAAAGTCTGGAAAGAAGACTTTATGGGGGATGTTCATTTAGGCCGTGAAAAAAGTAGTAGCCATAAACATAAGACGTCCCATTGGAGCCCCATGCGTTTTCTCCAGAGAGATCAAAGTGTATTTTTCATGTCTGTCTCCATTATTGAAGCCATGTTGTCTTAGATAACTGCCAGTCTTTGATGACATCTTGATGACATCTTAGCCTCCATAGACCTCAATGCAGGGAAATAGGAGACAGTTTCTAAATTCTGTCAACATACCGCAATGACTTCTGCAATTGAATCAGCATCAGGGAGAACGCCAGCACTGTAAGGAGTCAGGGGGATCTCCCACTCTTCAGGGAGTCAGGGAAATCACCCACTCTTCAGAGAGTCAGAGATCACCTACTCTTCAGAGAGTCAGAGATCACCTACTCTTCAGAGAGTCACTGACTATCATGTCCTGACTATCATACACGCTATGCGCTGAATGCTCACACAGAGTATTTACGTATTTGTAAACGCGTAAAAAGCCTGTTTTGATTCTGGATCCGATCCATGATTTCTTTTTCTGCACGCAGAGGAAATCTTAGCATTTATCGCACAAATACCGCACAGCTTTCATTTTAAGATATCACTTAGAGTCGAGCTAAAAAATGTCAGGCCGCATTCACAGGCACGTTTTTGCGGAGTTCCGTGCGTAATTTTTAGGATCGGATGAACGGCGCCTGCGAAGCAACTTTATTTACGGTATTTATGTTGAATTTACGCACGGAAGTCCAGTAGGCACGTACGCGTGAATCGCACTTGGGGAAATACGTGCGGAGGGGCGTGGCTGAAATCCGAACGGACAAAGTTAAGTTAAAGTGGGTGGAGAGAGGCATTTAAATGACCATGTGAGAGTGCGGTTAGTTACATACGCACGTGCAGAAGTATTATACGCACGTAAACGCGCACGTAGAGAAAAGGACACTCCATGGAGGCGGAAGTCACTGATATGCCGTCCGTGTAAGGGGAGTGTCCTGGGTGTGGCATTGCATCGTACGTGCGTATAATTGTGTCCCTTTCACTAGCGGATCTGTGGATACGGCCCGTCTTCTCCCAGTCTAATCCTTGTACATAAATCTAGGCATATTCCTAACAAACATGGGCCAGATCCGTGGCGCACTTTCGCTAGCGTATTTTCTATTATGCCCTCCCCTCGCTCGTACGCACTTTTACCGTTTTACGCTTTCCAAACCCTCCCTTAACTTTCCCAAGCGTAACTCCTGACCGCCATAATGGCTGCACGTACTTACGCGTCTAAGCGCGCCCAGACTGTACAATTGAAATGCCTCACTCCGCCTCCGAAGTGTAACTACGGGTGTCGTATGTTTGGCACGCCGCTTCGTACAATGATGACACGTGTCTGGCTCTTACGCTCTGAGTTACGTGGCGTAACGTCTGCCGGGCGCATCCGCAGTAAGTACTAATGGGCGCTTTTACGCTAGCGGCTAGCGCAAAATCACGTAGTTCTGGATCCACCCCAATATTTCTATAAATGAAAGTATTCAAATATACTAATGTGCTAGAATTTGGGGTGCAGAATATATTATCCACCCCTTTACACAATTAAAATAAAATCCTTGCGTGCTTTACTTTAATTATTCTTACCTTTTAGATTACAGCAAATATATGAGAATAACAAAAATACCTGATGGGATTTACAACCAGGAAGATTCTTTTTTTCTTCCGGTAACAGCAAAATCTTTCACACAAGATTTAAGGTGCAGCCTCTCCAATGGGTGTAAACATATTTATTTTATCAACATCCACCAGAAAAATTACTTGCAATCTTTTGGACACATACAGTATAGTCGAAGGCCTTTTAAGTGTCCAATGTAACATGCGGCCAGGCTTTAAAAGGATTCCACACTTGAAATATCCAGATAATGCTTGTGTTAGCATAATGAAGTCTTGCAAGATTTCCTTTCATAAACTAAAAGAAAATACTTTTCAAAGAGTTCTATGGAAGCCAAAATGTTTGAGACGTATGCCGTTACTAAAGGATTACATTAACAGTCGGCACAGACAACACCTGTTGGCTGGTGTATGGTAGATAAGAAGTTATCGTTCCCCAGAGAAATGAGGTGTTTACGAGAATAAAAAATATTTCTATGCCGCCAAAGAATTTGTAAGCTAAAAATAACACAAACATGTTTGATACAGATTTTAATATGAATTTTGGATTGATAGCCAACCCGC
The DNA here is from genome assembly GCA_011038615.1 of Limnodynastes dumerilii. NCBI lineage: Eukaryota > Metazoa > Chordata > Amphibia > Anura > Limnodynastidae > Limnodynastes > Limnodynastes dumerilii. Next base: position 191,858 of record WWET01002505.1, read on the forward strand.
TTCCTTTCAGTTTTGAAATGGAGTGAAAATTAGTTTTTTTATATTCTGAGGAAAAAAATTTTGTCTAAAAGTTAAGAAAACTTCCCAGTGCGCTTAGATACGGCTCGTATCTTGGTCTTCCGTCTGTATCTGTAATCTCCTGTTGTCTTGACAATACGCTCATTGTGTGATTTTCCTACATCAGTAAATTTATTGACTGGAAAAACATATTGTATATGTTTTTTAAATCCCGAAGCAAAGTATGTGTCTTCCCAGGCAGGGGTGTAACTACATTGTGTGCAGTTATTACGGGCCCCGGAGGAGAGGGGGGCCCATGGCAGTCTCTCCACCTGCACTGTAAGCAAGCTACCAGAGGTTGACAGCATAAAACAGCGCTTGTGGTGCAATGTGTGAGTTTATGTATAGCTCCATGTATGAGTGTGTGTATAGCTCCATGTATGAGTGTATGTATGTATAGCTCCATGTATGAGTGTATGTGTGTATAGCTCCATGTATGAGTGTATGTATGTATAGCTCCATGTATGAGTGTATGAATGTATGTATAGCGCTCAGCACTCATACATGAGTAAAGGAATAAAGTCTCGTTTTAAAGCACATCTAATATGTCACACAATCGCTTGTCAATGCAAGTTCATGGGAGAAATGAGGGGAAATGAAATCTGAAATGAATACGATATTATTGGCCACTGGCTGATAAGTTAATTCTAGATTCCGAAGTCCTATCACCTGCCAGGGATAATCTCCTAATGGTTTTACTGTCCTGTAAAGAGTGTAGGG
>WWET01002506.1:1202-12609 GCA_011038615.1 Limnodynastes dumerilii
CCAGTGTCTACTATGGGTATTTTTGATACCTTTTTCTTAGAAATTTTATAATAATCTGATGCCGAGGTAAAGCTTACATCATCATATAAATTGTAGTTTAGTTAGTGACCACCGTTAGCATCTATTTACAACTTTACCGCAAATACAACAGCAGTTGAGTGGGTTCATATTCGGGTATTCCTGGTTTAGCTCAGAGGTGGGTTGGCCATATAATTGCATTGGTAACGCAAGGTTTTGTTAAGCTTTCTTAAACGGACCGTCACATATACACCCGGTGTTTAGCCACTTTTACTACTGCGCAGGCGTAGTAATTTTGTAACGTAATCTACGTATCTTTTTCTTTGTCTTTCAGACCACATATACACAATCTATGTAAGGAAAAGATATGTAGATTACGTAAAAAATTTACCACGTATGCGCAGTAGTAAAAATCGCTAAACACCGGACATATAAGTTATATGTCCGGTAGTCTGAATACGACCCATTGTTACTGTGCTGGTTGTCTATCCAACAGACTATCTACCTGTCTTTTGGGTCAACATAAAAAACACTAAGCCTCATGTAATGTAATGTTGTGCATATGCAGTACTTTTTTGTGTATTTCAGCGTTTTTTTGTAGCACAGCATATGTATTTAAAAAATGCATACACTGATGAACTGTACATACGCCATCTTGCGTTGAGTATACAGTACCAGGTGTTCTGACATGTATTAAGGGTGTGCACATGCAAGTTAAGTAGATGTTCAGTTGAAAAATACACAAATATGATACTTATAAGCTCGTATTCATTTCTGATCCAGACTTAAGATTGTTTTACGTACACAAGCATACCTAAGTTACGCACTACTTAGTATAATGCACTCCTTCAGACACTGGGGTAGATCCAGAACTCCGCTTGCCATACGTTTACTCGCGTAGCATATTTAAAAGTGCGTACCTTCTATACACTCCCCTTGGCACACCCCTTGATTTTACGTATTTTGTCCGAGATCCGCTTTCCAAACCCTACCTTAACTTTTGCCCACGTAACCGATATCATCCGCTCACGTATGTATTAGTAACACATATTTACGCAGCTAAGCACGCCCATACTGTACACTTTAAATACAAATCCCCGCCTACATAGCGTATTTCAGACGTATTTTTGACTCACGTAAAATTGGCACGCCCACACATAAGGATTTACACGACACATACGTGAATGGCCCATACGTTCACATTAACGCTACGTTACGGAGCGTATTTTCTACGGTGCGCATGCGCAGTACTTACCAAAACGCGATTTTACGTGTCCGCCACGTGTAAATTCGCTCACATGCGTTGTTCTGGATCTGGGTCACTGTCTGTAACTTAGCTGACTTATGTTTTCAGAACCCTACTTTAACATTTCCTTGCGTATCTATGTACGTACATAATGCCTTGTCATATGTAAGTGCCTAACGCAACCCATACTGTACAATTTAAATGCTTCCTCCCATCCACAATGCGTATATTCGGCTTCGATAGGGATGTCACGCCCTATCGTACAGAGTTACGTACAAGTTACGCAAGAATCAGAGTTGTGATAGTAACATCTGCCGCACGCAAGCACAGTGCATACCCACAGCCAGATTTACGCATGCCACATGCGTAATTTGGCTGTCGTTATTAGGTCTGGATCAGGCACATAGTGAGGGCTGGGCTGTCTTTGAACACTTATTGTAATTGCACGCTTATTGCATGTGTGCTGTGAATGCATCATTTTATCATAAAAAAAATATGCATAATTCAACTTGAGGTCCACCGATGACTAGTATAATTTTGACTAGTTGAACCTGTTGGACATTTGATGATGACAAAGAGTTTGTTTACATAAAAATACTTAACTAAGCCATTAGGCGGAGAGAAATTTCCTTACAAAAAAGCAACCGACAATCATTGCAGAGGAATAAAGACGACAAGCAGTTAATGCACACAAGGAAAAACGATGTTAATACCAACAATTTACAATGACAAAATCCGACATCTGCATTAGTCTTAAATCTAATGTGATGGTTATGTTTGCTTACGGCATTGATGATACTCTAAAGAAGACTGTAAACCAACTTCTGCTAACGTGTACAGAAATGTAATATGAAGTGTATTGTTCTCTCTGTACCGGTCATCTGAGTAAAGGGCATTCATACTTCACTCCGCTACTAATTATCTCATGGCAAATTATGCCATTAAACTAATTGAACTGATGAGTGTTGTATGACCGTCTACAAACTGATAAATTTTAATCTTTAAGAGACTGATTCATGAAAGGTGGACAAACCATCAGTTAATGACAAATACATTATTTCTCTAACCTTTCCTCAAAGCACTGATTTATTACAGTGTTAAGAAAATTTGTTGTCCTCTGTTTCACTTTGAAATATACGATTTATAAACTAAGGACCTTTATTCAAAGTATTTTTATTAGTTATTTATGGAGCTTTCTTTAATGTGTTATTTAATTATAAAAATATATTTTTTTTAAACCTAATTAAGGAAATACAATTTAATTTTTTTTACAAAAATTACATAAAAAGAAAAAAAATTTCAAATGTATTAAAAATGCTCGAAGAAAAAAGTGCAAAAATAATCAGCAATTTGAAAAAAATCATAAAATGAAAAATAGTCAATATACAATACTGTAGTGTGGTCTAGCTTTTTAGTCTGATTAATACTTCTCAGCTGTGTAGTTGATCTGTAGAACTGTGTTTATGCATGAATGTAGCTGTCTGTCCGGCCGGCTGGCCCTATTTCGAGAATGATACAGCCGCCAGCTGAATGGTAGTTGTATAATTGTTCGAAATCATTTGAAAATAGAAAAATGCTATTGGAATTGGATACCTAATTCCCAATAGCTACAAGTTGTGGTGGTTGCATCGGGTAATAGGTTAAGGTTAGGCTGCAGCGGCTGTGGTTAAGGTTTAAGGGGTAGGCTGGGATTAGACTGCAGAGCATTGAGGCTGCGGAGCATGGATTGTTGGGTTTAGACTGTGTGGCATGAAGGGTTAGTGCTAGGGCTGAAGAACAGGAAGGTTAGGGTTATACTGAGGAAAATGGAGGGATAGGGGGTAGATCCAGAACTGCGTGTGCAATACGTTTCCACGCATAACGTATTTTCGCACGCGTATGTTCTATACACTCCCCTAGGCACACCCCTTGAATATACGTATTTCACAGAGTTCTGCTTCCCAAACCCTACCTTAACTTTTTTTCACGCAACAGCGTACGTCCGCTAACGGACGTATAGACTACGTGAACGTACGCCGCTAAGCACGCCCATGCTGTACACTTTAAATACTAACCTCCACCTACTTCACGTAAATCGAACGTATTGTTGACTCACGTAAAATTGGCACGACCACACGTAAGTATTTACATGACAAATACGTGAATGGCCCATACGTTCACAATTACGCTACGCTAATGAGCGTATTTTCTATGGTGCGCATGCGCAGTACTTAGAAATAAGCGATTTTACGTCTCCGCCACGCGTAAATTCGCTCCGATGCGTTGTTCTGGACCAGGCCCAGGGTTAGTAAAGGGTTAAGGGTAGGGTTAGCTTAAATAAATGTACCTTTCAGCAGATGACTCCAGGAGTCGTATCACTGCCGGCAGACTACATTCAGCTGTTGTATGGCCTTTTGAAATAAAAAAACATTGTACTGGCGATGTACAGTATTGTTGAAGTGCTTAGAACAAATATAAAGATATCCTAAATCTTACACTAAGTTGAGGGTCAGATAGACTCTAGGGCAGGGGCATCACAACTTTTTTTTGGGTGAGGGGGAAATTTAGGTCCCCCACTGGCGCCCCATCTCATCTTGGTGTGCCCCCAAACCTTGTTGTGTATGTGTATTTGAGCCAAATGGGGTGTGGCTAACCCATTATGGTCATGGTCAAGCCATTTGGAAGGTGTGGTCAACCCATCATGTATGCAGCCCCAACCTAGTACCGCGATCATGTCTTCAGCCCCCCTCCCAGTACTCCCATGTGTCTACAACCCCCCAGGATGATTCCCCATCATATTTTACCAGCCCCCATCATTATGTGCCTCAAGCCTCCCCAGTATTCCCCATCATGAGCCTCTAGCCCCCCCCCCCACACACTATGCCTCCAGCCCTCCCCCAGTATTCCCATCATGTGCCGTATCCCCATCATGTGTTTCCAGCCCCACAGTATCCCCATCATGCGCCTCCAGCTCCCCAGTATTCCCATCATGTCTCCAGCCCCCCCTCCCAGTACTCATCATGTGTCTCCAGACCCCCCCAGCACTCCCATCATGTGTCTCCAGCACTCCCCAGTACTCACCAAGTTCCAAAAGCCTCCCCCCAGCCAGTCCTCCCATTAAGTGGCCCACCAAGTTTTACTTACCTTACCTGTGTACTCCACTGTGGCGCTCTCTCTTCCACCTCATACAGGAAGTTCCTGTATGAGCGTCTGCATCCGTTACATAGAGCAGCTGAAATCAGCTTAGTATATTCAGTGTTTCTGGTTGTAAGACAGCGTTTTTTACGACTACGCCGGGTGTAAAACCACAAGCAGGCGTAGATCTGGATCAGGCCCAATGCCACTGACACTAGCTTTCAACACTGCACAAGATTAATTGTAGGATCTGTGGAGATAGTGCTAAAACCACTTCTCTCATTGCTTTTGTATATAGTGCAATATTGTATGCCCAGCATTGCCAAAATGCTACTGATTTACAAGAAGCTCTCAGTCATAAAATCTAACAATTTTGCAGTCATATTACTTTGGAATAAGCTATACTGATGATGAATAGAACAAGCAACAACATGGCAACAAGGTCAGTATTGGAGGGGAATTCTATAAAAAGTATTCATTTGAAGAAAAGGTCATTGAAATCAAAATGTTGTTCCCTTGTAGAGTTGTGAAAAGCAATAAGTCATCAATTTGTTTTAAATATTTATATTAAGCAATATCTATCCACATATGCATGTATATAGAAACACTAGTGTCTAAATCTAACTAAACTGAAGTGTCATTTGGTAAAGAAAATCGTATTAGATTCCAGCTTCAGGGGTTGTTGCGTTTAAACAAAATCTAACTTTCTTCTTTTCCTCTTTCTTTTCTATACTTTAATGGATTATTGCATTAGACAGATTAATTTGAGTCCATACAGATGGTAAAATCATGTTGTTCAGAAGATTTAGAAGATAGATAGATAGATTTACTCAACTTGATTAATTTGATTAGTTATCCTATCTGATTTACTTTGTAATGATCCTGGCCTGTATTCAGACCTCCGTCTTCTGTGGCCGTCCGTCCGTAACTAACCGATTGAAGTTACTGGGCATGCATAGTAATTATTGTATGCTATTTACGTAGCATTTCGCTATGTAGATTGCGTACATGCGGTCTTTAAGACGGAGGTCTGAATAGGTGTGGGTCCGCGCTAAGAAAATCCAAATTTCGAATATCCGAATTTCGAAATTTCTATTGCGAATATGTTTTTTTGACGAAGAATATGAAAGTCGAAATATGCAAATACATAACTTTTTCTAATTATAACATGCTGAATTTATAAAGTTTGTAATTCAAAAATCTCTGTTTCGAATGTAAATGAATTTCTAATATTCGAATAACACATTTAGAATGGTTTGGTAATTATAAATTTTACATTTCGAAAAATCGTATTTATAATGCTCCGATTTGCACAAATTCGCTTTGCTCTATTACGCATGATTTTCATTTATAACGTTCTGAATTTCAAATATTTTAAATGCATTGTATTTATAATGTTCTATATTTAGAATATTAATGGAAATATCTACTGTGCATTTCTGTATTTCGAATCCCCATTGTGTATGGTGACTTTGACTTTGGGAGCGTTGTTCGCACGTAAAATTACATAGCGTATGTTTACAAACATATTTTAATAACAAAGCATATTTTTATAACATGCGCATATTTATCTATCTATCTATCTATCTATCTATCTATCTATCTATCTATCTCATTTCTATCTATCCCATATCTATCGATCTATCTATCTATCTATCTATCTATCTATCTATCTATCTATCTATCTATCTATCTATCTTATATCTATCATTAGTATATAAATAAAGCACTTGGACACGAATTTGAATCTACACTTCATTAGTCTACAGTTGTTTGAATTGTGTTTGTGGCTCTTGTCAGGAATGTTTTCATATCTCTAGTTCCTTGTTGCAGACAAAACTCTTGGTGGAAATCATGCAGTGTAGAGAGGAGGTGCCTTTGGAAATCCTTGCAAAAGAAGCATTACCATGACATGTATACCAATGATCTAAGACCACAGCCATGTCATATTGCAGTATTCTAAACCCATCAGACTGATTTGGGTCCATAAAGATTATACCAAATTTTAATACCCTTATAGTTACATTTTGTTTTATCTTTGTGAATGTAGCTTGTGCTTTATTCTGCTTAGCAGTACCCACAACTTTATGACCAACAATAACTACACATTTTCTGTGCCCACATGCAAACTATATACATTAATGGTAATATTTTCATTGTGCCCAACACTGTCCATACACTGTGACCAAATGTGCACAGATCTGAACTGTGTCCATCAGTGCCAACATACACCAACATACACATAATGAAGGACTATACTAGATACACAATACGAGTCTGATGCAGATTTTTGGCCAAAACACCATATTTACACGTGCATTTAATTACTGGGCCTGTCTGCAAAGATCCAGAGTTGAACCCATGTTCTACTTTTTATTGGGATGGAAGTGAGTGCATTTGTATAGATACAATGAATGTCTATCTTAAGGTAAAACAAAAAAAAAGTATCACACATGCTAGGAAAACCATAAACAAAAAAATAACATACACCTCAAGTGTTCAAACTACATCCATGTTGCCATCCTAAGCTGGTAGTAGCTGACATATTCTTATTAACACAGGACCAGATCCAAAAATTTGAGCTTCTATCTGCAATCGCTCACAACGCTAACCATGTCCTCACACACACGAACTTAAATCAACAACAACCTACCTTGAAATTTCCAACTCAAGCCAAGCATACGATAGCACGCCTATACTTCACACTGTCATACCAAGCCCCACCCACTAGCAAACCCAACCTGGCTTCCCTGTCAGAAGCTGTTGCAAGTGTCATTAGTGGGATCTAGCCGCTTGGATATGTGCCCATAATTGGACGATTTATGACCTGAACACATGGAAATCATTGTTGGAAGTCTGGAACCTGTCCATTTTACTAAGGATAATAAGGCAAACCAGCAACCTAAAGTGTGATAAAAGAATAATAGTAATTATGACATTCTCTGTGCTGTAACTGTCATCTGAACAGTGTTAAAAAATAATTCAATAACAATTGTTTGAAACAAAACGAGTGCTTATAAGCCTAGTAATGGTTACCTCAGAGGACAAATCAGCACTTGGTTTACCTGCCAGATTTAAAATGAGAAACAATGCAAGGTTTAAATGCATCCTCCAAATGGAGATATATATGTAAAACGCAATAATTAACTGAACAACCTGATTTAGGTACTATAGGGTGCATTCTGTGCAGGAACAGCCTCTGCCGATGGGGGGTGATGGGCCACCATGCGTCACAGGTGTATGCATAGTGGACAATGCAAATTGTACAGTAAGAGCTTGACTAAGCCCTTACATACGATTCTCTATTACGTACCCACTCACATTGGGTAAGTGCATAAGAGTTAAGGTAGCGGTCAGAACTCGTAAGGTCTGTATATACAAATATATATATATATATATACATACAGAGAGAGAGAGAGAGAGAGAGAGAGAGAGAGAGAAAGAGAGATTTCAGTGTATCTATCTATATAAATATTATAAATAAATAAAAAATATTTAGATATCAATATAGATGCATATGAAACTATATATAACAAAAATGAACAACTATATAATTAAATAATATAATTAAATATCTTCATATCTAACTAATAATTAGTATCTATATATACGTTCGCAATTAAGTTATTCGCAAAAGACATACGTTCGCAATTCAAATATTCGCAAAAGATATATTATAAATGTGAGAAATTCGAAATAGGAATGATTATAAATTAGATATATAGAAATGTTTGCATTCGAAAATGAAGCATATTCGAAATAGGGATTTTTATAATTTAGATAATTTCACAACTGCGAAAATTCGAAAAAGAAAGCGTTTGAAAATAAATTCAAAATAGAAACATATTCGAAATATGAATGTTTATAAATAAAATTGTTTCGAAATTGAAACATGTAGAAAATAAGAAAATTTGAAATAGCGAAAATTCGAAATGTGAATTTGAGCAATTTAGCGGTATAAATTGAAAATTTCTAAATCGGGTTTTTCTAACCGGAAATTGCATACCGTCTGAATACGGGCCCCTATTATGATGGCACAGAAAGGCCAGGAGATTGGCCTGATTATCTGGCAATGTGTACCCTCATCTACCAGACAAATTTGTTGAGAGAGTAAAGAAAAGGTAAATGTGGGTAGCCAGCATAAGTTGCAGTGTCAATCTAAAGCTTTCTACATGCAAAGTTACTAGTTCTAATCATATATGTTATAATAAAAATGTTTACCTGGATTACCGGCTAATTCTTATTAAGGCCTATTTTTAAAGTGTAAAAATATTATTGTTTGGTGTATTGGTATGAAACTTCCTGGCTATAGTACCTTTCACAGATAGCTGAATATTTTAAGCACTGTGCTAATTAGCTGTACTTTAAACATGTACAGTATATAACTTTAGGGGAAGATATTTATCAATTTCTGATTCAATTAAAGTATGATCCTTGTAATCTAGTTATTAAAAATCAATGACCAGTTAGAATGTAAGACATTACATTTAGCTTTTTGCACTTTTTGCAGGGCCTCTTTACCATTTGTGAATGTGAACCATATTTAGTATTTATGAAATGTAGTCTGTCGAAGAGGGTCAACCTTTGAATTACTAACAAAATTATAAGTAGCCAAAATACATGGCCCTATGATTTACATTTCATTCCCCTGCACTTTGTTTGCTTTAAATATAGAAAAATAGGATTTTTTAATTTTTAAAGTCATAAATTCCTCATATTGGACAAGATCAAGGCCTTTGCTTCAACCGTGCCTGCAGCAGCAGCAGCAGCAGCAGACAAACAAAGACAAGTGTGGCAACTGCAGTTTACAGCCAAAAGAATGCAAAATCGTGCACTTGGGGGCACAAAAACCCAAAGGCTCAATATATCCTTAATGGCACTACATTAGAAACTACTGAGGAGGAAAAGGATCTAAGAGTTATTATTTTCTGTGACTTAAGCAATGTAAAAAAGCAATGAGAAAGGGAAGTCAGATGATCGATTGCATAGGGAGAAGAATTAGTAGCAGAAAGAGAGAAGTAGTGATGCCCCTTTATAGATCGTTGGTACGACCTCACCTAGAATACTGTGTTCAGTTCTGGAGGCCAAATCTCCAGAAAGACATAAATACATTAGAGACTGTGCAAAGAAGAGCAACTAAAATGGTCCATGTCATGTGTCACAAATCATAAAAAGAAAGGCTAGAGGAACTAAACATGTATAGCTTGGAGCAGAGAAGGAAGAAGGGGGATATGATAGCAGCTTTCACATATATCAAGGGTTGTGACCAGCTAGAGGAGGGTGGCATTTTTCAAAGAGGGCATGAATATAAACTGGAGGGTAGTAGATCCAGAGGAAATGTGCAGAAAAATTACTTCACTGAAAGGGTGATAGATAAGTGGAATAGCCTCCCATCTGAGGTGGTTGATGCTAACACAGTAGAACAGTTTAAACATGCATGGGATAAATATAAGGATATCCTAAATCTTAATATAAAGTAAAGGTAAATAGGGTGCAGGGTCAGTATAGTTTTAAATAAACAACTGGGCAGACTGGATGGGCCATGTGGCTCTTATCTGCCGTCAAATTCTATGTTTCTATGTTTCTGTGACACAAAGAGCACAAATTGTCCACATTTTATAAGTCTGGATCTGGTCCAATTTGCAGAACTCAGAGTCCCTTTGAATAAAAAAAAACACTGTCTGTGGTGGTCAGTGTCCATTTCCAGTAGGGTCAATGAGCACTTTTGCTGCTGTAAAAATAGGTCAAATAACTACTATTAATGTTTCTATTGAGATGCTATTTATCATTAATGGACTAAAACTTATAACACATAAATGATGGCAAATAGATGAATTATTCTAGTCTCAAATGTGCACAAGCTATCCAAGGTGAAGACACAATCCATTTTAGGATCACATCAATCACAATAAAAATATGCTAACCTACGGGCAAATATATGTAAATGTGCATTACTATTTTTTTGTGTTAGATTCAATATGCATAATGAGAACCACTTATTGCCATCAACTATTTAATAGGAATATGTAAAGGAGATACAAATAGAATTTTTATATCAAACGCCAAGCTCATACAAATTCAAACATCCATCTACAATAGATAGATAGATAAGGTACATAAATATTTATCAGCTTTATTTTTAAACTCCAATTTAGAAACTCAACTCTAAATCGACTACAATTTCTTAATTTGCTTCCCACCACAATACAACACAATCTTTTTTGATAGTCTGAATTTGACTCCCTCAGCATTCAGTTGCCTAATGCATTGCATAGAATGGAGTAGAAAAAACAGAACTCATAGATGAAAGTACTGGAAATTTCACTGTCAAACAACGTCTTATACTGTGAATCTCAGTTTGCATGGCATTTCTGCATCATTTTGCTTATTTCATCTTATGTATTGTATTCTTAGTATAACTTATAACCATGGATAAAATTTACTAAATGACTATAGAGAGATCTACCCTGTACTGCATCCAAATGTATTTTGGAAAATCTAGGAATTGTATTCAAACCTGATTTCTTTTATGCTGAAATAATATATTTTTATATATTATACTTTTATTAAGTTAGGCAACTAGTCAGCCCTTACTTGGATTTCAGCACTTATTCCAGGTAAAAGACATTGTTTATTCAGTTACCGGCAATCATAAGGAATCAAACTACTTATTTCAGCACAGTAGTATATTTCAGAGCAGATTGGCTTTGTCCCGTTTCTTCTTGCAAGGATAGTTGTATGATATCATTTTGATATATATATCTGTGTGGGTTTGCGAATGTGGTGGGGTAACTAATAAAGGGCTGCATCCAAACCTATGTAAGACACCCTAGTTATGCACACAGGGCCTGATCCAGAGCTACGAAATTGTCCGATTTCGAGCGAGCGTACGACAGTTTTTTTGCGTATTTTCGTACGAAAATTCGCACTGCGCATGCTCAGTATGACAACTTCTGGTCGGCTGGACGACATGAGCGGATAGCGGGCGTATTGTGAGCGAAGTGTTCGCTCGAGGGGCGTGCGTTCAGT
>WWET01002506.1:20295-31681 GCA_011038615.1 Limnodynastes dumerilii
ATATATATATATATATATAACATGTTGCAGGAAACTGTATACATAACATGTTGCCCAGTTAGTACATAATTCTGATTTACACGAATGGGATCCTTTCAGATATATGTATATACACATACACAATAACAGCACTCAGAGACCAAATAAATTAATTTATTGGTCTCTGAGTGCCGTTCTTGTGCATGCATGCGTGAGGATATGGGGCCAGATCCAGACCTGATAACGTCAGGCCACTTATGCACCTTGACTGGGGGGTGCATGCAAGATTCGTACGGAACTTGGTTTCGTATGAGCGCATTTGTGAACAAATGGGCTGTGCTGTCTCTCCGCCCGATAAAGTAGTCGGAGGAAACATGGTAATTGTACAGAGTGGGAGGGGGCTCTCAAACTGGTGTGGATCTGCGGTCGGCAGGCATAAGGCAGCTTTAGCTGCAATAAAGCCCACACAAGAGAGGGGAGTGACAGGAGGCGCACACTCCCCTCTCTCTGTGGGATGGACAGACCCCCGCACATACGGAAAACGTGCAGGGGTCTGGATCTGCTCCAGGATCTCTATCAATGTCTAGGCACTGGAGCAAGTTGCAAAAATATATATCTATTCTCTAGTGAAATGCAAGCTAATTTGGAATTTGTATATATACACAATACACAATATCCATGCATCTGTGCTATAGTAACCATGGTTACTTTCCTTGCACAAATGGATATTAAGTTGCTTGCCTGAAAAAGGACTAACTTTTTTTTAAACCCATACCCCATAGAAACTATATTTCACCCTCAATTTAATATCATTATATTTATCTCAAGCTATTCCACTTATCAGCTACCCTCTCACTGAAGTCCTTTTTCTACACATTTCCTCTTAACGTTCCCCCTGTTCCTGGTTTGACTGCTTGATATTTTTAAAAACTGCTATTATAGCCTCTTTTCCTTCCTTGCATAGCTACCTTTCAGTCACTTTAAGATAGATCACTTTCCTCCAGTAGCTATTATTGTAATTCCAATAATTCCAATCCTATATTGAGCTTCTGGATTTTTGAGTCTTAAGTGCATTAATTTGTGAAGTTGTTGGCCATAACAACCAAGCAGACTGTAGCTGGCATTTTCTAGTATGTCATAGGAGAGTGAGAGCTAGAATCTGATTGGTTGCTACAGGCAACATCTCCACTTTTCCTTTTCCGCAGCTTAGTAAATTTGGCCCCCATGGCTGTAATTCCTATTCTGCCATCGTATGCATCATATATTTTGTACTTACCTTGGATTAAATTAGGGCAGGGCTATCTTTACCTTTGTCATAAAATGTATAAACATTGCTTGTATTACAACTTCCTTAATGTACAGATCTATATAATGTGTCATTTTATTTGTTAGAGAATAGTATTTGAAAGTCTAGGTAAAATATACCAAGGTCTTTGAATTTTAAAGATGTTTTCTTTCAATTGTGTAAAGGTCCTTTCATTATAGTTTTCATACAAAAATACTAGTTGCAGTGATTGCCTTTCCTCTGTCCATTGATGCACATATCTGTGATACACTGTATATATAAATGTAAGATCTATCCCTTCAGTACTCCTGTTTTATTTGATCTTTAGTATTGGGATTTCCTCAAATATGTTTTCATTTCTAAAGTTTCTCTAATTTAGTGTAGATTATATGTAATCTACTTACACAGTACAGTAAACATCATAGAATCAGAACTAAGATCACAGAGATGATAAAAGGAGGAAAAGACAAATGTAGATGAAATGGATAAAAGAATGCTGAAGGAAGTAAATAAAGTACAGTATATTAAAAGGTGAACGAGGAACCCTGGGTGAAAGGCAGGTTGTGTAGAACTTCAAACATCACTGTCTGTTTTAATGATGTGAAAGAGCGTGACATTAAAAAGCACCTGGTGCCCATTGTTCCAGGCATAGAGGGCACGATCCCGGGCATTATAATCCAGCATGGATATGTGAAAGTACTGATTATGGAACGGGATGTCCATGTACTCATATGAAGAGGACTTGGTTGAGAATGAATAGTAGACCTTGGCTCCAGTGAGATGGCTGTTGGTGACATACAATGTGCCACAAATCATAAAAGACTCTCCTGCACTCCTCTTGGGGTATCCAGTACTCCAACTTTTTACCACTTCTAATGTGTCCTGTCGTAGCTGACTGATAACAATATTGCCAGCATTCTGGTTTGTAGCATAAACAGCCCACAGTCCAAATTCATCAGCCATCAGATCAATATCAGAGTAGCCACCCCATGTATAAGGATAGACATTGTTGAAGCCAGCGTTGTCCAAGCTACGCTGGGCCAGAATCTTCCCTGTACCGAAGCTGTACTTAATGATGATGTTGCTCTGGTACTTGTTAAAGTAGAGTGAGCCATTGTAAACCAGATGACTGGTACCGGCCCATTTAACGGGTAAGGTGTAAGTCCTAGATTCAGCTCCAGTGACAAAATCTGCCAATGACTTGTACTCCCGCACAATTTTGCTAGTTGTAAACCCTTCCATGTACCAGACCTGGGAAGAACACAAGTACAATACTCATAATAATTATCTGCAATATGCATTTAATTAACATTATAAAGGTGACTCATATTCATACATTTATTTGATATATTTTTGCTTTAAGGCCCAAATATATCGAGGTGATTGTCTGTATGTCTCTCTTTTACCCATAGCATCTATACTATAATTCACAGAACATAGAACATTAACCACATTCTCCTTATTTACTGATTACATCAGTACTTACACGATTGTTTTTCTCAGAGGCTACAGGATCTGTCATCCAGGCTCCAAATCTTGGCCCAGATGCCTTCACTGTCACAGGTTCAGTAATCTTCATCAGCTTACCACAAGCTAAAATAAATAAAACAATCATTGGAAGGAAAGAAAATGATATTAAAATGCAACAGATACAAATAACTCTATTTCATAGTGTAATAAATAAATTATAGGAGTTGTTGTTATGGTGTATTCTAATATTCACTATCTTCAGGTAAAAAGCAATGATTTATTAGTGTGTGTTCTGAATCTTTATTCTGAATCTCCATTACAACATGCACTACAGTAGCTAAAGTTTAAATGGGACGATAAATAAATGGGGAATGTACTGGAAGTGTTTTGGTTGACTTTTTTTTAAAAATCTCTGTACATTGTGGCACATCCCCATTGCTTTCTTCCTAAATTACTAGCTTTAAAGAGCATTGGTATGAAAGTTGATTTTGTAAAAGTGCAGCCATGTAGAGCTTTTTTCTTAGCAAATGATAGCAATTTTTATAACATGACAGTGGACTCTTAAGAATAGGCAGAAGTTTGTTTAGAAATGGTTGTGGTGTTTTTCCAATTATTACGGTTCCTAAAAATATTCTTAAACTTTTAATTGTTAAAACAACTATTTTATTATTATTATTATTATTATTATTATTATTATTATTATTATTATTAATAACGTTTATTTATTAGGCTCCACACGGTATCCGCAGAGCCGTACAAAGGCAACAGTTACAGATTTAACACAATTAACAGACAGGGTACAAATTCATATAATTCATATAAATAAGGACTACTATACAAGTACAATGCAAAACTAATACAGTACAAAATAACAGAACAGTATGTACGGAACGTAAGGATGCAGGATATGTAAGCAGGAGCAGATGAATAACTAAAAGAGGTAGACAGTAGAGAGAAAAAGAATTAAAGAAATTAAGGGTAAGTTAGATTTAGGATACTAACAATAACTGGCATCAATCATAATATTTTTTTTTTATTATTATCCATTTCTTATTTAATGTTTTGTACGTATATTTTACCTAATATTGAGAATGAAATACATGTGTATTCATTGTTGTGATTGGATTAATTGAACATTATAAGAATTTTGTTTCAGTACTGAGCCCTATTTTAGAAATGATCACTTGTTATATAAACTAAATAGTCATCTTTCTCTGCATATACAATGCTGTCAAGATGCAGCTAGCCAGGGATTGAAAAATCCAACTGAACCCTTATTCACGGCCATCTTGAACTAAATTGTATACACTGCTTCATAAAAGTAAATAACACCCTTTCAGCAAAAGACAATCTCCTGTTTTTTATAAAGCCTGACCCTTTTGATATTTTCATTTTGGCTGTGCACTTTCTGGTATGTGCTATTCAAGCTCACTTATATGTAATACAGGGTACAAAGTGTGATAAAGAGGTCACAGCGCTGGAAATCTCATAGGGATAGGAGTGCCAGTATATACATCAGATATATATTGTATTAAAAATGTAAAGAGTATTTTAAATGTATTAAAACATATTAAAGCAGTCCATAGGCTCCTTCCATTTGGGTGATGCTTTTAAAACAGACTTTTTCCAATGATTGCACGCATGTAAAAGAATCAGAAAAACATTTATTAGTTCCATACAATAAAAAACTTTGTTTAAAAAGGAGCTTCAAACGTCCTACCAGGGAAAGCTGGAAAGCCCGACCACCGATGGCTGCCGCTGCGATGTAATACCCGGGAACGGTATGCACGTGTGGTCCTGCTGACGGGTCCCCTGGAGTGACGTCAAGTAAAGATTTGGCCGGTCCGACGACGCGTTTCAAGCTGTACTCAGCTCTTCTTCAAAAGTCATAGCGGCAGCCATCGGTGGTCGGACTTTCCAGCTTTCCCTGGTAGGACGTTTGATGCTCCTTTTTAAACAAAGTTTTTTATTGTATGGAACTAATAAATGTTTTTCTGATTCTTTTACATGCGTGCAATCATTGGGAAAAGTCTGTTTTAAAAGCATCACCCAAATGGAAGGAGCCTATGGACTGCTTTAATATGTTTTAATACATTTAAAATACTCTTTAAATTTTTAATACAATATATATCTGATGTATATACTGGCACTCCTATCCCTATGAGATTTCCAGCGCTGTGACCTCTTTATCACACTTTGTACCCTATACACTATATTTTTTAGAGATTTGAGACATCTCTAGATATTTAGGTTACGCTGCTGGAGTTTTAGGTGCGCTTTATTTCTATGAACCATCTTCTTTGTTATATGTAATACAGTTTACCCATTTGTGTGCCTTTAGACTATGTAACATAGTTTGTAAGAATTAAACTTATGACACTCTGTCTCAAATTCTTGCCACTGTCTGGTTTTTAGAACGGGCATTTTCTCCACCCCTTTTATTTTCACTTTCTCTCTTTTACTTTTCTTTCTGTGTTGAACGCTTTCCTATTAAACAAAAAAAATCTCTCAGTGGGTTTCTATTGTTCATCTTATCCTTACACAGTTATTTATATATTTTTTACTCTTATGGTCGACCCATATGTTTCTGATTAATTAGTCTTATCAGTCATGATTTATATTACCATTTCTTTGACAAGAAATGGTAATATACTTTAATTATGCTGCTTAGCCCTTTAACTCTGTACTATAATTTATTTCTACCAGTATAAAGGTATTCGCACCACAGTGGTAGTGCAGTATTTAAGTAGTAAGTCATTGTTTAATATCAGTTTTGTTTTTCTTCTACTGTCTTGTGCTTTATTTGTTTTCCTTTCTTTTTGTTTTCTATCAGACTTATTCTCTATCTTTTTGACCCTATTTTCATGTGAATTCAAGGGACTGATCTAGAGTTTGAGAGTAAGGGCAAAACACGTGCAAGTGTAGATATCGGCTAAATTATTTTGTAATGTGAGCAGTGCTAATTCATTTGAATTCTTTCCATGCAGGGAAATGTTTTTACTTTTGCACATAGAACTCAAATACTGTATGACTTTATGTTTAATCAGCAAATTATTTATTAGCAGGTTTTTATATAGCGCTATCAGATTACGTAGCACTTTACAGAGAAAATTTAATCAGTCATCGGTGCCCCATTGGAAATTCCCTAACAGAGACATACACACAGAGACTAGGTGTCCTACCAGCATGTTTTTGGAGGGTCTGAGGAAACCAGAGCACCCAGAGGAAACCCATGTAGACACAGGGACAACATGCAAACTCCACACAGATAAGGCCTAGTGGGTGAATCAAACTTATGACCTCAGTGCTGTGAGGCACAAGTGCTACTCACTGAGCCACCGTGCTGCCCCAATTCATTGCAATTCAAAACTATACACATTGGGCCTGATCCAGACCTACGCTCGTGTGCGTTTTTATGATGGTCGTAAGTGTGAAAACGGCCATTTGTACTTATTGCGCATGTTCGGGGCAGATGTTACGCTCATCTTACGCTCAGAAATCTTAATTATGCAAATATTTTTATTACCAAACACCCATTTTATTTCCATTTTCCTTTTTTTAACTATACTAAAACATTTCCTGAATTTGTTTAAGGGAAGAGATAACAACATATTTAAATTATTCTGTACTTTTGACATTTAAAACTTATGCCCTTAACTTCATACTATACCTGATTTTGATACACCATCCACTTGATTGGAATAAGAACATTTAAATCCGTTCGCAGTTCAGCATGGTTCAACTCAGGTCTACACTTGCACCTGTTTCGCCCCCTTATTCTCAAGCTCTGGATCAGCTCCTATTTAATTATATGTTTTTATTTTTCATCTGCGTTACAGTATGTGTGTTGACAGAGAGATAAGAAAACATCTCTGAACTGCAAGAAGAAATAATGGGGTGAGGTGTCTAGTGCAGTCACTGCATATGGAAGCCTGTCTAATCACTTCCCTGACATTCAAGCACAGACTGGAAAAAAAATGCACGGAATCGAAGTGGCAGCGATCTCATCCAAAGCACAGAAACAGGAGGACATCGAATCCCTGGGTTTGGTCCTGTATGAGAAGGTGACAGCTCTAACTATGTCATCACATTTAAGCTTTTGGTGCATGCCATCATAGCCTTAACTAGGGGTGTGTGGTAGTGGTAATCTCCCAGGGCACAAAGTCAAATTGGGGTGCCAGCAAGTTAATTTGTAAGGTTAAACCAGTCAATAATTCAAGGTTTGGGGCTCCATTTATCCTTTTTGCCCCTGGTGCGAAAACTATAGTTTTGAATCCCAGAGTACACATTTTTATTTTTCGTGGTGTGAACAACATGGAGTTATCTCTATAATTTGAGGCTTTAATGAATGAGGCTTTGTGAAAATAAATCAGTATGGAAATAACAAATTTATTGGATAGTTCCAATTGTGTAAAGCAAGACTCTGCCAATATTTTTTAGGCAACATCAAGATATACACACACACTCCCTCTACCAACAAGAAAGAAATAGATATAAAGCATTAGTGATTTGCTCTGTGAGTGATTTCATTTATCCGACAGATTCCCTGAACACCCATGCAGCTTAAGCACAGCCGTACAAGATTGTAATGGATAAATAGCAGCTCTTCATTAAGAAATCATTCTGGACCTAATCAAAATTAAATGTGCTTAACAGTAAGATAAAATGAGAAAATAAATACATCCATGTCCTCCCTAATTCCCATAAAATGTTTTCTACCTGTCATAATAAAAAGACGGATATTTATAAAATATATGTACCAAATGACATCTAATACCTAGTAAACACTTAAGCTCCCGCAGTGCAAGAAATGTAACCAGGCATGTCCGCATCATTAGAACAGGCCTCCTGCTTCTTCTTGGTCTTTTAGTAATATTTCAACATCAGAGTTTTTAATGCAATTTCATAGAAGGACAACCATAACTGTTCAACAGGGACAATACATTAACTGCCCAGTCATCTGTCACTTTACTCTTGTTCTCTAAGTCAGAAGCAAAATGAATTAAATAACTTTTTTAAATAGGAGAAAATATATAATGTTTGGTTATTCAAAACTCCAAGTTTTCAATGTGTTTTTCCTTTTGTATCGTGTAATTTCTTGGAGTAAATAAAAACACATTAGTCAGTGGCGCACCCCTCCCCCACATCGAACATTTAAAAATAGAATGGAAAACAATGGCCAAAAAAATGAAAAAAATACATGGAAAGGGGGTGTGGCTTCGCTGATGCGGAGAAAGGGGATGTGGGGCAGACTGACATAGAGGAAGATGGTAATGGCCTGTGCTGCAATAGGCAAGCAGGTGGGGGATGGTGAATGGGCCACAACAAATTCAACAGTGCTTGTGCACTGCCACAAGCTCTGCTCCATTGCGTAATGCTCTGATATTGCTATTAGATCTGTACCTTCAAAATAAAATTACTTTTTTAATGTGTGAAAAAGCTAACTTATTAATCACTTAACATAAATATCAACAGGACTTGTTGCATCCAATAACCAATGTAATTCCTTAACGTAGAATTTTTATTATTTTCAAATCTACATTATAAACTTCCTGGTTTTGCAGCAAGCATCAATGGACGTCTTAGATGTCTTGACAGTAAGATAGTATGACCATAATATCAGTATTGTCATTTTACATGTTTGTCATCATATTGTCATCATATTAAGTAGATCTTAACAATTTTCCACAGTCCTTCACATCAACCTCTGCCGTATTACAGACACACTCACACACTCACAGGCTAGGGGTCATTTTAGTTTTATGTGGATCTGGGATTGCCATATGTGTGCTATGTCCAGACCGCTAATACACACAACTGTCCCGATTTCGCTTGACTGTCCTGACTGCCTTCCAGTTTGTCCCGATAAGTGGGCTACACTGGAGGCAGGGTGTTTTTTTAAATTACTATTAAAATGTTTGCCTTGTGCGGCATGACAATGGGGGTGGGACAGTGGCAGAGCTTGGGCGGGATGGGGCAGAGCTTATTTGTTACGTTTTCAGGCTCCAAAATGTTGGCGGTATGCTAGTATACCCCGCATGTATTACATGCATTGGAAACCCCCCTTTCAAAAGCCTTGCTGATTCAAACTTGTTGATTGATTCCTACGCCTGGAGGTCTGAAAAGCCGCACGTAAGACAGAAGTGCACTCCCATGTTACTCCCCTCTCGCAAGACCATTAACTTACCTTTACTCCTTTGCACACATTGGCGTGCGGACTGAATGCCTGCATGGACGTAAGCGGCTTAGCCTGCCCCCACTGTAAAATTTCAATCCCCCCCCCACCTTGCATATTTTGTAAGGGCAGACAAAGCATAACCTAATTTAACACATTTGGGGCCGGATTCACACTACCGGACGTATTGCATGGAGTTTACCGATATTTGATACTGCGCAGATACGTAGATTACGTAAAAAAGATACTACGCATGCATGTGTTAAATCCGGCCCTTGGTCAGTAATTTTGTTTTTTAAACAATTAAAGTTGACCAACATGGTAATTGTATGGAATATATAAAGCAAAGAGAACATATGAGCTCATCAACAAAAGTCTTACTTAATTTTTTCATGCATTCTCTGAGACGAGTCTCCAATCCCAGAACCCTCCGGTGCAGTTCCTCAAAGTCGAAAGCTCCAATCTCTTGCTGGATGGTGGTGAGAATTGCAGTAAGGTTTCTTATCTCTTCCTTGAACTGTGTTATAAGCTGAGCATCTGTCTTATATTGCTCCAAAACAGGGATTAGTGGCTGCAGTTCATCCATCTTTTCTTTAAGATCCTATGAGAAAAAGGTTATTTGTAACAAAAAGTACAATATCGAAGGAGGGGGAAAAAAACTACTTTTCATATTTAAAAAATCATTTAAAAAATGTGAATAATATGCTTTAGTTATAGGCCATAATAAAATAGGACATATTATGGTTTAGGATGTGTATGTTATGCAGATGTTATGCGATCTTTACGCAAGCTATGTACAGAAATGGTACGTAGATAGTGTAAATAAGTAGTAGCTCAATTCTTAAAACAATGTACTTAAGAAGAAAACTACGTAGCTGTGAGTCCAGACCCAAAAGTCTCCAGTCTGAAATGGTTTCAGCAGGTAGCACTGTTAACAATGCTGCCTGTACCAGATGGCAGAACACATTTATTTCAGTATTCTCACCTGAAAGTGACGTGTTAGCAGCAATTTCCGATCTTCCTCAATCTTCCTAAATTTGGACCGCAGACCTTTCATTTGTGTCTCCATTTTCTCCACATACTGGAAATCTCTCTGCGTTCTCAAATTCAACACTTCTATTGATTGTGACATGTTCTGTACCTGAAGAATATAGAACATTATGTTATACAACACAAGTGTAATAAAAATCTTATACATATGTGAAGTTTTTTCTTTTACAGAGAAACTTATTTTATGTATAGTAAAATTAACATAATCCAAGAAATTTACATAAACATATCAAAAAAATATTTACATTAAATATATAATATAAATCTTAAGATATAATACACCTTATATACAGTTGGATGTAAGTATATTTGTGGGTGTAACTGCATGAATTTTTATGTTTACGTGTTTATGTCGACTTGCCACCTATTAAAAGGTAAAGTCAACATTTGTTGAGTACATAAGTGCTTCATAGAATAACTGAAGTATGTTCCCTATTGACACATCCTCAGATATGCCTCTTATGAGAATTATGTTTGTGGAAGTCTGATGTAAAGATGCCTATTCTGGATATCATCAGCATTCATTTTACCTGATTCTCATTGGCACCTTACCATTAATCATTATTGCAGCTATCACATCTTACTGAATAGTTACTTGGTTTCCAAAGCAGTGAATGACAGAAGTGAGAGTGTATCTATAGAGTGTATTATATTTTATATGAAAGAGGAAACTTTTGCCTTTATGGCTAGCACTGTCAATCATTTTATTTGAAAGGCATTCGAAGTACCCGAGTGAAGTAAACCTATTGAGAAAGTTATCTTGTTTGATACCATTATACCGTAAGAAACAAAAAATAGTGCTTGCTAAGCCAGATGCACTACTACATACAGTAGCTTGATATGTTCTAGGTTGACTAATTCATTACCTCGATTGCAGATTTCATAATAGCGGTGTTTACTAAATGGTCAACTAGCTTCTACCAGTTCACAGCACATAAGATGGACACATATTAACTGATTCAAAAAACGAAAGAACAAAATGAAAATGTAATTTGGCTGAATCAAAGAGATTCCTTATTTGCCAATTCATTTGTTGTGATCCGGTAAATTATTCATGCCCCTGGACTATCCAACAAACAGGTGCAATGATGCGTAGGTAGTGTCTGTAGACTTATAAAATAAACGGTTTGGACATTGTTCTTTCCTAAATTGTCCTAGAGAAAACATCTGTGGTCATTCTCTGTGACTGTAACTCCTAGTACAAGTCTAGAAGAGATTACAAGTGGGTGTCTGACGTTGTCTGTGGCACGGAGGATGTGCAAGGGGTTAGTTTTTAGAGTAGGCAGAATATCAGTGAGGTCAGATGGAGGACAAGGGATGGAGATTACAAATGCAATTATGTAGATGAGCAGGGGCGGATTGACCATAAGAATTACAGGGAATCTTCCTAATAGCCCACTGATGTCTTGAGGCCACCCAGCACAGCA
>WWET01002506.1:44192-69214 GCA_011038615.1 Limnodynastes dumerilii
TTCTGCTGAAATTATTAGCTTATTAGCTTATTGGCCCAATAATTGTATAGTGTGAACTGTGCCTAAAGCTGTCCATACACTGGGATGATTATCGATCCCAGCAGGGGGTGGGACGATTCCCCACCAGGGAAGGGTCCTGTTATTGGCACCATTCACTTCTGCTGGGACCAATTATCCTAGCAGAAGAGGGGGCTCAGAGCAGAGCCACACTGTGTAGAGCGTGACTTTGGCTGATCCCTGCCTCTACTACTCCCTGCACTGGCCTGCTGCAGATCTATGTATTATGCTGCTCTGACACTTTAAAGGTGTCAAACAGCAAAATACATAGATCTGCAGCAGCGGCCAGTGCTAGGAGTAGTAGAGATCTATATATTATGCTGCTCTAACACCTTTGAAGAATAGGAAGCCTTTCAGTTAGCTGATATCAAATAAACACGTTTAAAAACCAAATAATCATACTAGAGCGTTTCTGGTGCGTAAAAATTTTATCTTTCCATATACTAGAGTGATTATTGGCCAGATAACCGATAATTGATTGACTGAGCCAATAATCACTTTAGTGTATGGCCGGATTTACACTGATCTTACCATGTTACATGCTCTGCTGTAGCTCTATTACACCGACTTGTTTATCATCTGCTATCTGTGAGAACAGTCTGTCTGCAATGAGCAGACAATAGTCTCTTTCCTAAGACACAGGTGTCTAAAGGGATGCAATATGATAGCTCTAGCAAACTAAAGGTTTATTAGGTTGATGGATTCAGCTCTTGCAGTATGTCTTTTAAAGCAATACAGTACAATTTTCTTATAATGCAGGTTTCAAAATAAAAATAAATCTAGAAAAATTAAATATCATATAAATATCATTTATTAAAACTTAATGCAAGATGTCTTTCAGAGTGATAAATCATTTATGCTTATTGTCAGGAACAGATATGATTCCTATATGAAATGTACAAGGTTTCTCTGTTAATTATTGTTGGGAACAAAAGACATTTACTGTGGACATTTGTCACCTCAAGGGGTCTGGCTGAAAAGCCAAATGTCCCTCTACGAGTCAAGCTGGCCATACACTAGAACGATTATCGTTCCAATTTTGCAAATTGTGTTATCGTTCAAATTATCGTTTCAGTGTATGGTAACCATTTTGTGTCCGATCATCCAATAATCGTTGAAAAAGCAGTTTTAGACAATTATTGGATCGTTTGACATGTTTGATTTAAATCGTGCCAAAGATAACGATAAAATGTAAAATCGCACAGTGTATGGTCATTTAACGATAATCCTTACATTGTCGACGATAAATAGGTGGTGACGTTAGGACGAATGTAGGCGGCATTATACTAATATTCTATGACTCCTTTTCCTTTCCTTGGATATCTTGAAATGGAGCCAGATTTTGCATGTGTACTTTGGACTTCTTGTAATGGAGCCTGCATATGCATCTGAACCTTGGACTTCTTGTAATGGAGCCTGCATGTGCATGTGTACTTTGGACTTCTTGTAATGGAGCCTGCATGTGCATCTGAACCATCCGCGACCGTACATGCGCCTATTCATTCGCCTATCCATCTCTGTAAAAAAAGGTGCAGGGAGCAAAAACAGGAAACATGCTATGACTATTTCCTGTTGTAAACTTAGATCTGACCCACACTCAGGACAGCCCGTTATGCTAATTTGGACTGCAAAATCGTCCTATAAAAATAAAATATCGGCACGTGTATCTAGTGTATGGTGCAGATATCGTTTTTGAGTCTATAGGACTCTACATGAAATATCGTTAGGATTATCAGGGATTTCATGCGATTTTCGATAATCGTTCTAGTGTATGGCCAGCTTCAGGTAGAGAAAGGAAATGGTCTGATACCGTTCACACGTTACCTGGCTTTAAAAGGGACATTACAGACAAGAGACTCCAGCACCCCAGGGGGGATGCATCTGAGTAACATCTAGAAGAGATACAGAGATTTGGATCTAGGATCAAAGCCGTGTTCATATTTTGAGGAAATTCATACTTTCTCATATTTGTGGAAATCCCAATCTTTAGAGGAATATGACACTTTCTCCGGTTGGTAATACTTAGAATTTTGGAATCGATGGCATGTTTAAAAGGGGCCTTAATAAGCCACAGGGCATGCGCGTATCTGATCTAGGTACTGTTTGGTAACTAAACGTCCGTCATTAAGTCAGTACAACCACTGATAGGCAGAAATATGGTTTCATCGTTTAGTTATCAAAATCAGAGGGGCAGGTTCCAGAAGCTCAGATCAGCCCCATACTGCGGTCACAGCCTGCAAACCAATCACATCTTCTTGCCAGGGGGAGAAGAGATAGACTGATGAGGTATCCTTAAAAATGGAATCAGTCAAAGGCTTAGGGTGGTTCCATGTGGGGTCCAGTTTGCTAGTCTGAGGGAATTATCCATTGTTCTGCTAAACCCCTAGCAAAGAAGTAATCTCAACAGGTGATTATTTTCTGTTTTATTCCCTTTGTTTTATTTGCTTGTATGTCTTTTTATTCTGTTTAATCTTGCAACTTTTTATTGTTAAATATCCTTTTTTTATGTAAATAGGCATTGTACCTTTTTGTAGAATAAATCTTTCATTTATTTTGCCTTATTCATATTTGCTCTGAAAGCCCTATTCTCTGAAGAGAACTTGACTGCTTTGGCTACTGTAACCGATAAGGGAAATAATTAACGAGGTGATCATTTCAATAGGGGGGGGGGGTTTAGAAATAAGGTCACGGGGTGATAGTTTCATTCAGTGTGTTATAGCTTTGTTGATAGGTTCGCGTTAACCTTTGAAAATGCGTGGTGGCAGCTTGAATATTTGGGGTAAATATAGAGATTTCCCCTAATAGAGGTGGGTGGTGCTAGAAGATTAATGTGGATTTAGTTTGCTAGGCCCCCAGGTAATTGTAAATTTGGGTTTCCAAGTCAGGGATTCTGACGTAGGTGGTACATACTGGGTGACACCTTCCACTTCAAGGTAAATCAAACGTTTAAACTTATTTTACCTCATATATAATAACACAGGGCCTGATCCATAGATAGTAACGACAAGTACGCATTGTGTACCGTGCATGCACATTACAGGGAATTCTGCATGGTAATGGTGCAGAATTCAGTCTTCGCATGGGGGGAGGGCATACACGTGGTGAGTGTGTGAGTTAGAATTTAAATCATACAGTAAGGGCTTACATATAATTCAGTATTTCACAAGCACAGAGTTGTGTGCAGAATATTTAAGGCAGAACTCGTAAATCAGGGTTGCAAATTCCATATGATAGCTTCTGTTGCAGAGGCTAACATACAGAATACGCACGTAGTTTAGTGCCATGGGCAACGTCTCCACTTTTCCTCACAAGCAGCTTAGTAAATCTGTCCCTCAGTCTTAAGGTACACCAAAAATCAGGGTTGCCGACTCTCCTGGAATATCCGGGAGACTCACGAAATTTGGGCAGATCTCCCGGTATCCCAGGAGAGCCGTCAAATCTCTCGCAAGTCCTGACCCACTTTTAAACTCTATTGTAATCCCTAGAGTTACTAGGGATGGGCGGGACTTGATGATGTCATCAAGCCCCTTCCACCACCTCGAACACTAGAGATCACAATAGTGATTGACAAGGGGCGGGGCTTAATAACACAATTTGCATAAATCACGTAATTAAGCCCCCGCCCCTTACAGGCATCAATGGCTTCCCTCCGGGATCTCTTAAAATGGCGACAGCCCCGACAAAAATCAAAGCAAAGTTTGAAATTATCTGAGACATTGATACTATATTTTTGACTATAATTTGATACTATGCTTGTGTTACTTTTCGTTATATTTCCTTTCCTTTGATAAATGTAACGCCTCATTGAACATCACTACACATTACTTGTACTTGACTATAATTATGTTAAAGGTATGAAAATGGAGAAATAAATGACTCACAGACCTTTTCTAGAAGTTGGCGCAGCTGCTTGCTTTTGGCATCTCGGGAGCAGAGGTTTTGCTCTGGAGCCACCACAGTACAAATACATCGTCCATCAGGGTCCTGGGCAGAGCTGTAGACCTGCCAGCCTTCCCATGGGCTTATTTGTGTCTGTAATAGAATAGAAAGTGAAATTCAATAAATATCTAATATTATATAGTTGCCCCAGGATCGACATGGAAATTTATTAATGTTGGTATTGATATTAAGTGAAGTGGTACAGAAACATTGCAAATATTATAAGTAAAGGAAAATTTATAGTTAAGTAAATAAATAGGAGAAGTAACAGTACGACATCCAGTTGTATACTGCCCCACTACAAGCACTGGTTGTTAATTTTTAATTGTAAGAATCTTTTTTTTTTTTTTTCTTTTTGTTAGACTACAGACTTAGAAGACCCTAATTTCTTCATCAGATGTCCATAGCTTCTCTTGTCAGCGACTGCTATAGTTTTCCCCTCACTGAACAGTCTTTCACTAGCTTTACAAAGCTGCAAAGACAGGAGCAATCTGCCAAACCAGAGGCCCTTCTGCTTCCACTACATGCAGTGGTATTTATTAAGTATATTTACTAAGTATCCACTCAGCATTACACAACTTTATATTCACTCAGAACTCGTAACCAAGGCTTTGCCACACAGGAATGGCAACTGCACTGCGGGCTGGTTCTTGTTCCCCCAGGAGAGAAAGTGAATGCAAAAGAAGACAGACTTAGGGCCAGATTTACTAAGCTGCAGGTTTGGAAAAGTGGAGATGTTGCCCAAAGCAACCAATCAGATTTTAGCTTTCACTTTCCTATTACATACTAGAGAATGTTAGCTAGAATCTGATTGGTTGCTATGGGCAACATCTCCACTTTTCCAAACCCACAGCTTAGTAAGTCAAACATTAGAGTGCAGACATGAAACAAGCATGAGAGGGCAGACCTGAGACAAGAAAGGCAAACATGAGCAGAGAACTTGTATATAGTTAATGTTGTTAGGAGTGTGGGGAGTGAGGAAGACCCAGGCTCACATTATGCACTGGGGTTTTAGGCTTTTAGCTTTAACAATGGCTCCAATCTCAGATTATTTATTAGGAATTCAAAATTGATAAAGGGTATGGAGTGATTGAGCTATTAAGAAAGGTTAGCCAGTTTAGGCAATTTTTATTTTTATTTTTTTAAAAGTAGGCGTCTAAGAGGATAAATGATTACTATATACAAATACATTAAGGGTCAATACAGAGAATGGGAACTTTTCACATAAAGGACTGTACACAGGACACATAATTACCTACTGAGATTAAAGGAGGCGAAGTTTACAAGCAGAAAATATAACAGGGTCGCCGACTCTCCTGGAAACTTCTGAAATTTGGGCCGGTATCCCGGGAGAGATGGCAATTCTCCCGCATGCCACGACACCCAAACACCAGTGTAATCCTAGAATTACTAGGGATGGACGGGACTTGATGATGTCATCCAATCCTGCCTACCCCGTTTAACACCTCACACAGATCACAGAGGTGATTGACAGGGGGCAGGGCTTAATGACACAATTAGCATAAATCATGTCATTAAGCTCCACCCCCTCATAGTAATCTATGACTTTACTCCGGGTTCTCCCGAAGGGAAGCTTTCAATAGTTGGCAACCCTGAAATACAAGGGTTAAAATAAGGACTGTCAAGATATGGAATTCACTGCCAGGGAAGGAAGATGTGATGGTAAATTCAATTGATGCGTTTAAAAAAGAGTTAGACTTTTTTTTAGCAGAAGAGGGTATCCAGGGTTACATCTGTTATTTAAATTAAAGGACAGTAGTGGATCCAGGGAGAAACAGGACTGCCATCTTGGGTCAGGAGGGATATTTCCAGATTGAAACAGATTGGGGGATGTTTTATCTGGATCAATTTCAGTTAAAATATAGGGTTTACAGGAGATCCATAATAGGTTGAACTTGATGGACTGGTGTCTTTTTTCAACCTCATCAACTATGTAACAACTATGTAACTATAAAAATATCTGGGGTCCAGCAGGTTCCAGAGTTCGTCGCCTATCATTACTTCAGTAAGCATTGATGGTGGTCCTTGGTTGATTATTGTATATGTATTTGTGCTATCAACTGTGTATGCCAAATGGAGTCTGTCTTGAGCCCACACACTTCTACCCTCCTCTAACATCTGATTAAGCAATTATTAAGGTGAGAGGAAAAAATGGATGGGGGTTGGTTTATGGCGGTAAAATAAAGTTATTATTATTTTTTTTTTTTAAATAGTAAAACAAAACTATAATAATATATTTAAGTAGACTCACTATTCTTATCAATTAGCATAAACATACATTAAAAAAACTATTAATACTACAATACCACCTATATGATATATAATTTATTCTTTAAATCATTTAATATTGTGGTTGAAAGTTGAAGTTGTAGAGCTGAGAGTGAAAGGACGATATTAGATAGAGAGTCGGGACCAGATTCAAACCTCTGCACACTTGTTGAGAACACTCCTGACATTCCCTTATAATTTGCAGAGGTTTGGACTTATTAGCATGTCAAACCCGATCTCTGGTGTGGAGTTTTGCTATGCAGAACCATGAAGAGTTCCGTTCTCATGCAGATCTGTTGCATAACATCTGGTGCACACATGTGCAGATTTTACAAGCAAGAGGATTTATGCAAGCGGTGTGTGTAAGTCCCCTTGTGTTACTTTACTGTCAATCCAGGCTTCAATTACTAAAAGCAAGCTCTGGAATTAGGTTTGTTATTCTAGAATCCTATACTGGCTGTGAAAAGAAATGTAAAATTAGTCACTGTATTTTGTTGGAAGCAGTGCAGAATACAGTAGAAATCTTAATGTCATCACCTAATGTCGTCTAATTACTTCTCAAAGAGCACTGTAAAATGTAATATAAAAAAAATTAGCATTTGTGTTAAATAAATTAAATAATTGAAATTATTTTATGTTATTTAATTAATTAAATTAAATTTAATCTGATCTACAGTCAACAGGTTTAAAAAATGTATACGTGTGCAATGTGCTCGTTAATAATAAAGGACCAAATCCAGACCAAAAAAGTATTTGCGTTCTGTGTGTGCACCAGGATAAGAGCGCATGATCCAGACCTCCGATGAATAACATTTCCAACGGCTTTTGACAGGGGAGCTAGGTTGTGCTTGCAAGGGGGTGGGACTTGCTATTATAATGCACAGTACAGATAGGTGTGCTAACATATTGCGCACTGATCCAGACTTCTTCACTGCTTTGCTTTCACGCAAGTTGGAAGACATAAGATAGTGTATGAGTATCAGGAATCTGTCCGTGTGAGGGGATTGGTTAGTGGTGGAATCTCTGCAGTTACATATTTAGAGTTGTAAAAAATATTTGTATTAGTTATTCTGAAGTTATATAAAACAATAACTTTCTGTTTCCCAACAGCATCATATTTTTTTCCTAGTTATCATCCTAGGGTTCAACTTTATGTTTACAAAGTTTGGACCAGAAATCAAATGCAACAAACAAAATCCTTAGTTGCACAAATTGAGAATCATAAATCCTTCAGAAAGGGAAAGGTTGGATATGTGTCATCTGACAATGGCTCAGATAGCATTTCTTTCCTGCCACTGGAGCTACTACTATGCTTCCCGTTTTGCTGATGTGTCTTAACAATATGTAAGAGATTCTTACACAAAAAGATTGAAAGCATTGCAAAAAAAGTCAAGGAAATTCAGTGCCCATTTTAATTCATCATATTGTGTAAGGCATGCCCTTGCTGTCTTGCAAAGTCATAACAATTTTCAGTAATATCAGCTATGCTTGAGAGACAGTACATCATGCTACTCAGGCAATGAAGTGATGGATTTCTACCTATGGTCTGATATGACTTAACCTGAAAATACAGGGCCTGACCCAGACATAGCTTATCTCTGTGTACTTTTGCACTATGCATGTCCATATAAAATGTATACACAACTACGATGATACAGACCAAAACTTGCATTTAGAAGAATGTTTCATAGGAGGGAATAATATAGTCCATAGACAGTAAGCACACAATTAAATCTGACACGGACCCAGACACAGATGTAAGCCCAAACATTTTACAGCAAAACATTTGCACCAACCACAGGGTGTGTCTAAATTCAGGGAGCTGCTAACCGCTGACACTCCACAACTTATTTTGATTGCAAGTTTTACAGTGCATAGATAAAAAAAAAAAAAGACAATTGTCTATTAAGTAACATAAAACACTTGTCCAGTAGTCCTGTGTAGTTAAGGCATCTTGGCAGGCACTGGACTTAGCAATGCCATGTAGTTAGTGCAAACAAGCTGACTGAAATTGTGCATGCAACAGATATGAAACTGTCCATCTCTGCATTGGGCTGACTTGCAGGAACACATCCTTATGGTAAATGCACTTATCTTTGTTTGATATGCAGGTTATAGTCTTTATAAAATAGGTTGTTGTCTTTATAACATAGTGTTTATGGACAGGCTGCTTGCAGGTATGATGCAGATGGAATGAACACTTAGGCATCGAGCCGGGACACTGCCGAGTTATACAAACAACTGCGTACTGGACTAATGGTGAATTATGCAGACAGGTGGTATGCTGGAATGAAGCTTAATTATGGAGAAAACTTGTGTTATGAAAAAGTGCTAAATTACGTAGGAAAGCTGTGTACTTGGAATGTATTGGAATATTGTGTGCTGGAACAATGCTAAATGATATGATACCGACTGAGCTTGTGCTGAAATAGTGCTGAATTACACAGACAAGCTGCGAGCTGGAACAAATGCTGAATTGTACAGACTAGAGGGATGCAATGCAAAGTGGTTTGGATGGTGGTTTCTGTAGCACTGTACATCTCTATGCTTGGTCTATGTTTTTCTGATGACTTTTCACAGAAATGCTATATTTCTGCTTTGGGACAGTTGTATAGCTAGTGATCTTTAATCCTTTAAGCAGTTGAAGGAATAATTTGGAGTAACGAGTGTGATGTTTTATAAATAACTTCAGGTATGCCATGTGCTAGAGGCTTTTGGTAAATTTGGGAAATCATTTGGTAGTATTAACTCTAAAGTGTTTTAGATGAAAGAGAAGCTGCAGAATTCAGGGAAAGCTTATTCTTTCTGAGACGTAAATGGAAGCTACGGCTTCTTAAGTGTGGTAATTACAAAAATGACGTACCACGCATGTGTAGTACGCGCTCTTTAAAGACCATTTAGGAAAGAGGTTTAGGAAAATGGACGTGCCAGTGCTGATTCAGGGAATAGTGTGGTGAGAGGCATGTGGATGAGACGAGGAGGGCGTGGCAAGGAAAATACGTATGGTAGTTAAGGTAGCTTAAAAACGGTTGGCGGGTTTGCTTTTTTTGTTCTTAGTTTTCTGGAGATTTGGCCTCCAGAACTGAACACAGTAATCTAAGTGAGGTCATAGCAACGATCTATAAAGGGGCATCACTACTTCTCTCTTTCTGCTACAAATTCCTCTCCCTATGCAACCATCTGACTTGCCTCTCTCATTGCTTTGTTGCTTTGTTATGCTTGGCTAATTTTAAGTCACATTAAATAATGACTCCTAGATCCCTTTCCTCCTCAGTAGTTTCTAATGGAGTACCATTAATGATATTGAGCTTTTGTTTTTTTGTACCCCAAGTGCGTGATTTAGCATTTTTTTGGCATAAACCTGCAGTTGTCACACTCTTGACCGTTGCTCCAGTCTACCTAGATCATCCCTTATTTTCTGTACCCCTCCTGGCGTGTCTACCCTGTTGCATATCTTGGTGTTATCTGCAAAAAGGCATATTTTCCCATTGATGTCACAGGCAATATCATCTATAAAGATATTAAATTGCACTGGTCCAAGTACAGAACCCTGGGGTATTCCACTGGTTACCGCACCATCCACAGAAGGAATTCCATTTACTACAACCCTCTGTTGTCTATCCTGTGACCAAGATCATATCCATTTGACTATCTTTAAGTCCAATACCAAAGAATCCAGGTTATTTAACAGTCTGCGATGTGGCACAGTGTCAAAAGAATTACTAATTTCTAGATAAGCTATGTCTACAGCTCCCCCTTTATCTAATACTTTACTGACCCAGTGAATCCATGCTGCTTGGGATCAGGTAAGTTACTGGATTTAAGATACTGTACAATTTGTTCCTTTAACAGTGTTTCCATCAATTTCCCTACTACCAGTGTTAGATTCACTGGTCAGTAGTTTGATGCTTCTTCCCTACTTCCACTTTTATTAAGAGGCACGACATTTGCTTTTTTCCAGTCCTCCCAAGTTATCACCCAATCACCCAAGTTATTAGTGACTGGTTGAATAATTCAGTTAATGGTTTTGCCAGTGTCCCTTTTAAGACTTTTAGTATCCTAGGATGTATCCCGCCTTGTCCACTTCCAGCTTGAAAGTTCTTTTAATACCTGCTCCTCAGTGAAAGTAGTAGTAATTGCCTCCTTTGTATTAATAGTCTTCCCATTTAAAAGTGGTCCCTTCCCCTCTCTTTCTTTTGTGAATATTGAATAGAAATACTTGTTAAGATGACCTGCCACAGCCATTTCACCCTCAACAAGACTCCCATCTTCTCTGGGCTAATCTAATTTGTCCTATTCTGGGCCCTGTCTTTCTTCCACTCAGTTGCATGCTACACAACACCCCAACATCATCTTGGTTTGAATAGTAGTACTTTAAATAATCTACAAACAAACATTATAGGGTCAGCTAGGTTACCAGATGTCACTACACTGCAGACACACTGCTTAGGGATGCAAAATGTATCAATGCAATGCTTGATACTTAACAATATGTTTCACATACAGTACAATTTAAAGAAATAGGCCCAAAGGAGGATAAATGATTGATTGGGACCTTGCCCACAATGATACTACAAGGGCTTGGAAATTCATGGCTGGGTCAGTATGAGGTGGGTTAAGGTGGAACTGGATTGGAACTGGGTGGGTTAGGGTGGAGAGTCTGTGAATAAATACTGTTTTGTAATGCTGGCCTCTTTATTTCCTGAATTTCCCTCCCTCCCTCCCTTTCCCTCTCTTTGGTAGGGTGTATTTTGCTAAGTGATCACCTGCAGAGTACTGTCTATTCTTAACTCACAATCCCATTTCCTGTGTGATATTGGCACAGATAGACATCATATATACAAACTGCAATTGATACTTTTGACATTTATAGAGTGAAAATGTAATACTATGCTACAATGATAATCATGATTGAAGTTCTCAGTACGTTTGAGCTGATATTATTATTATTAATAACAGCTTATAAGGATGATCCCAGACTTACTCAAGAGACTTCTCAGTATCGCTTAGACCACTTAGTGTCTGACTGAATGATGGCTAATAAGGGTGCGTCATGTTATAGAGCTGTTTAAGCATATAGATAACCAGACTGAACTGAATGAGTCAGTGCACAAGCTAAATGCATTTCATGTGTTACAGAAAAAAGAGCTAGAAACTACATCTGAGGCTGTTGTCACATACTGTTGGCTGTATTCACAGACCGTTAGTTCTAGGTACGCAATTATACGCATGTATGTTGCAAGCCAACACCCATGACACTCCCCTTACACGGATGGGTTATCGTTGACTTCCGTCTCCATAGGGCACCGTTATCTCTACGTGTGCATTTATGTGCGTATAATACTTACATACGTATGTATGTAATTAACCGCGCCCTGTTTATCTTCCTCAGATTGTTGTCTCTCTGATCCTCTGTCCCCCTCTTTGTATGTCTGCACTTTAATTCATACCTCTAGCTGGCCACACACTAGAACGATTACCGCTTCCAGTAGAAGATGGCTGATAAACTGGATGATTTTACCCCAGGGAAAAATCCTAATAAAGACACAACACACTGCTCTTGCTGAGAATGATTATCCATGGAGGGAGGGGCTGCTGAGATTGGCTTCCATCATTATCTTCACTGATTGGCTGCACGAGCCTCCTGCAGGAGGCCCGTGCAGTTTTCTAATTTGCTGGCTGACTGAGAAACTCTGGCCAATGTGTGGTACTTATACCTCCTGTCTGGATTGTCCCCATCTGTCTGACTCTATAATTACTGGAAAGTATAGCAGTGATATAGTAATGGACGCCCTGCATTGTTTGCAGAATGCAGAGCGCTCATTACTGCATTACCGCTATACTTGCAGATAATTTTAGAGTCAGACAGATGTGGAAACTCCAGCCAGAAGGTGTTGGTACAGGGTCTGATAATTGGACTTGCCCACACTCTACACCACGCACTAGAGTGATTTTTGTTCCTATTCACCATATGATCAGGGCGATAATCGCTCTAGTGTGTGGCCAGCTTAAGACTGATATTAGTCCTTAAATCTGGCTTTGTGCACAGAAATTCCCAGAAGTACAGAAATCATAATGGGCTATGCATTAAGAGGAAATGTGTATACCATAAAAAGACAAAAAGGGAACGCCACCTTGAAAGGGTCAATCCTCTAGGGTCTGAATGGATCAGAATATATTCTAATATGCTTGCAAGGAATTGCATATATGCACATTCACAATCCAAATGAATGTACAAGATATTTGTATCCATTCCTTTTCCTCAATGATTTACTGAGTTTTGTGTTCATATACAGAGTGAAGAAAAATAGAGACTTTATACTAAAGTGTTTTTACTGCTACCGTGTCAGTCCTGTCAGTATGTCTATCTCCCAGTCCTTCCTGTTGTTGTACCCTTAGCCTTATTCACTAGATATGTTTATTTTAAGATGTAGATTGACTGTCCGCCGCAATGTCATATTGCTAGATAAGAAAATGAGAATAAGCAACACTTTGGAACACAATCATCTTTGTCACAGCTGTGTCAGGCTGCTTCTTCATGCTTTATTCAGACATTAAGCATTCAGAGAACTCTCTATAGAGATACTGCCTTTGCCCCTGGCACCTCCTATTTGTAAGAGAAAATGTTGAGAATCGGCATTGGATTAATTATAGAATAGATGGCAAGTATTAATTTGTTACTTAGTGCTCTAGTAAACAGCAAGTATAAAATGTTAAACAGCAGATATTAATTTCAGCTATTTACAAAAAAGATTAAAAAAATAAGTGACAGGATTGAGCATAAACAGAAATACATCAACCTATTACACATTGACAGAATATAAATAAATGATTGTGATAAACCTCACATGGTTATATTTCTATCCTAGCTCTAATTATTCTGTTATTAAACACTATGAACGTGTAATTCATCTTAGCATATGTTATGAGAGAACTCCTATGGGAATTGTCTTTTTTCTTGTGGTTTTCTGCATATGTCAGAACACAGGCCTCCCTCAGGCTACACACAGGCTCCAAACTCTTCAAAGAGAGTAGAGGCTACACCACATCCTCACTAAGTAACAGGCACAGGAAAAGATACTGTGGTTCTCTCCCAGAATCTGCCCACAGGGCACCATCTTGCTCTATCCCAAACTAATGGGCAATAAAACAGAGTGCTTAGGAAAAGATGTTTTGCTGTCTTTACCAATGTTTAAAAAAGTGTTGTTAATTTGTAATTTATATTACTAATATTACTAATATAGGACCAGATTCACACCTAAGAAGCTCTGGCAAGCGTACTAGTACAATTACACAATCTACGTACCAGTTAGGTACGTAGATTGCCTGCGTGCGGTCTTTAAAGACTGCATGGAGTAGTTTAGGAAGAAAGAGGTGTGCTCAGGTGTGTAACAGTGGGATTAAGCGACTGAAGGGAACAGTGGGATGGAGGACTGGAGGGAACAGTGGGATGGGGTAACTGGAGGGAACAGTGCAGTGAGGCAACTGAAGAGAACAGGGGGATGGGGTGGCTTTAGAGAATAAAGTCAAGAGGTGGCTGGAAAGAACAGTGGTATAGGTAAATGGAGAGAACTGTGAGTAAAGGTGGTTGGACAGAACACAGATGTGGAGAGATGTCTGGAGGAAACAGTGGGGAGAAGTTGATAAAGATAACATTGGGGAATGGCAACAGGAGAGAACAGTGGTTAGAGGATGGTGGTAAGAACATTGAATAGATGTGGCTGGAGAGAACAGTGGGTAGAGACAATTGAAGTAAACCATGAGAGAAGTAGGGTAACTGCTTAGAACACATGGGCAGAGGTGCTGGGCAGAAGTAAGAAACTGGACAGAACACAGGGGAAGGAGTACTAAACAGAAGTGAAGGAACTGAGCAGATCGGGTAGGGGGGATGGACCTTAGTGCGATAATTGGACACAACATAGGAGAAATAGGCCATGCTATTTAATATTTGTACTGGTTGGGGAGGGTGTAATGTAAGTGTCCAACCCTTATCCAAATCCTCACCCTTTCTCTCACCTTCCATTAACCTAACCCTAACCCTAACCCTCTCCTCCCTGCTTCCTGACTCTAAGACTCCTTTCCCCATAGCTTAATCCTAAGACTCCTTCCCCACAGCCTAAACCTAAGACTCCCCCACCACCACCCCGCAGCCTAAGCCTAAGACTCCCCTTATAGACTAATATGTCCTGGGGCAAGTATGCCGAAAAATAAATTTGACATACATTAGATAATAATAACATTTTAAATAAATTTGACATTCATTAGGAAAAACTTCTAATTCAGCTGTCTGTACTTCGGAAATGTCATTTTCATTCCGAAGAATGAATCCCCCGCTATTATAGGCAATCTATGAATAGGTAATTGGCTATCTTCATATATTTGAATATAATGTTCTGCTGATCATCTATTAGAATAGGAAAATGTTCTATTGTCACCCTTGTGTCAAAAAGATACAATTGAACAAGCAACTTTTAAATACTTAAAATATATATTACATATTACATATAACAAGGCAGGCAAAGATTGTACAAACGTATATTATGATTTGCACAAACTTTAATTTAAAAGAATTCTGTCATCTAATTATCTTTCTGTTCCTCTGCTTCTATGTATGTGCAATGGGTATTGTGCTGTAAATTTTAAAAAAATACTGTCGTTTTGCATAATGAATAAAAGTTTCAATCTTGGAGAAAATGTTTTTGTAAAATAGCTTTAGCTTTAAGACATTTGTGACATTTTCACATTAATATTATGAGGGTTGTATGAAGCCTGTATGTTAGATGCACAAATCAGATAGATTAGTCATGAATATAATGAGCATATTTATAATTACTTATTTTAGCATGAATTTACTTTAAGTGTATCTTTTACTACTTTAATTAGACTAATGGAAAAAGGATCGTAAATAAATAAACAGCTTCAGTGAGCATGTAGGCAGTTTTCTGAGCAGTAATTGGGAAAGAAGCAATCTTTTCTAAAGGGTTTTCATCTCTATTATCATATCTATCTATCTATCTATCTATCTATCTATCTATCCATCCATCTATCTATCTATCTATCTATCTAGGTGCTCACCTCTGGCCAAAGACCCATATAGAAAAAATATATATTAAATGAT
Organism: Limnodynastes dumerilii; assembly: GCA_011038615.1. Taxonomy (NCBI): domain Eukaryota; kingdom Metazoa; phylum Chordata; class Amphibia; order Anura; family Limnodynastidae; genus Limnodynastes; species Limnodynastes dumerilii. The sequence goes on from WWET01002506.1 coordinate 59,596, forward strand.
AAGCACTCCCAGGCTTGCAATGAGGAACAATGAGCTAAACGTTAGTCCAACATTTTAGTTTATTTAGTTCAAACTGTCATCAAAGACAAATGCAAAGTTATATACAAATCACACACATATATATATAAACACTTACACCCTAATGAGAAAACCGCTAAGTGAGCAACAAAGTGAACCCGCAGCGATGAACCGGAAGCAGCCTCTGCTCCGGTCATTCCATGCTGCCGAGGCTGTGGTTGTCATAGCAACCCAAATAAACAAAAGCTAGTAGCATCCGAGAATCGGTAAAGGACGTCCACAATGCCACATACAAATATAGAAGACAATGTCAAATCAAGAGTAAATAGGAACAACTGTGATATAAGCAAGCAAAAATGAGAAACTAAATAAACATACCAAATTCAAAAATGAATACATGCTAGTATGGCAAAGTACCCGGCAATAAAGATAATGAGATATCTCAAAACCCAGATAAGGATAATTAATCAAAGTGTAAAGGTGACAGGGTCTTAACAGACTAGGAGCAGGCTGTTTAAGAAACAAAAGTACCAAAAATGGTAATTAAACTTAAAAAACTAAAATCAATAAGGGCCATGATGTGTGGCGATTTTTTAAGGGGTAATTCGCAGCAATTACAAGCTTAATCACAGTGAATAAACCCTAAAAAATTACCACACATTGCTGGAGATTAAAAATTGACAGGGGAACTCGCCCCTTTGTAAATCCTGTGATTTTTGGGAAACAATTGCCGTCAAACTGCGGCGATGTGCCGCAATTTATATGGGCGAGTAAACTCATCCCTTAGTAAAGCTGCCCCCAAGTCCTTTAGCACACAAACCATTATGTCCTTGTACACAACACTGATCCATCAATGGGTTTGATAGTCAATATTTCTGGATGAAATTAGTTGAATTTCTACAATCCCTCCTAGAATACATGCTGAACATTCCTTTCATGGCCATTTGCCAGAAGCAAATAGTAGAAAGTTGTCACGTATGTTGTAACAAATCTTTCACTCTGGTGCCACATTTTTTTTCTTGCAAGTTCTCGCTTTCATGAAAGAACAAAAAAAGTAATAACATCCAAGCAAAATATCAGCTTCAGGGAGCATTTTAAATTACATTTGAATAGTTGATAAAATAAAAAAGAAATGCAAATCATATTTAAGCAATGTAATATTGAGAGCCAGCTTATTCGTTTTAAGGTTTTGCAGCAAAAAAAAAAAAGTATTATTAAAAACTGTTAATATCTGGGTAACATAAGCATACTGATAATGACAGTTGATGATGTGATGTTTGACAATGCTCCATTAGACACAGTATTGAAATGGTCTATGGACAATGTGCCATAAAATAAGTTTTCCTGTGGGAAACAGTAAGGTTTACATTTAAAATTAAGTGGATCAGACTGAATCCTTTCAAATTACAATAACAAATACATCCTTATGCTGCAAGTCAGTTGCATCAGACCAAGCCAAATGCAAGTGTAATACTATTTTCACCACTACCCAGCTGTTTTTATTTGATTTAGTGTAGTGTAGTGTAGTGTACCATCCTTCTTAATTACATATATAAGACAGAAGACTATAAAGCTAGGTACACACTTCAATGCAACCCTTATCAGATCCAACTCCAGACCAGATGGTTTACACAATCCTATAGCAGATGTTCGAAATACAACACCCAATCTATGAACTTCCACCTGTATTACTGAATTAATCTGCTCAAATGTTTGCCTCTCCATACATACTCCTCCAGTCTTCGCCAGACCACCCTCATAGGTAGTGCGGCAAGATGTCAGAATCAATAGAAGAAATAGATAAAGGAATAATTATAATAATAGATTATATGGGAATTGGATAAATATATATCCAGCTTAAGATATAAACCTACAAGATATAAAACAATGCAATCAATCTGATGATCTAGTCCTTCTTTTTTTTATTCCATTGCTTTGCTAAGAAAACTATAGAGTCGAATATTAACTTTATCTTGTATCCCTTTCACATAAAGCCAAAAATCCTGGATATTGCCATTACAACCCCAGTCGAACCTTAGTGTGAAAGGGTCTGACTGCCTCTACCCGGTCTAATGACCAGAAGATCTGGTGCCAGATTTATTAAGCTGCGGGTTTGGAAAAGTGGAGATGTTGCCTATAGCAACCAATCAGATTCTAGCTCTCACTTTCCTATTACATACTAAAGAATGTCAGCTAGAATCTGATTGGTTGCTATGGGCAACATCTCCACTTGTCCAAACCCACAGCTTAGAAAATCTCACCCCTGGGTTCAAAAACCAGGCATATTGCTCAGTGTGAAAGTTAAACAAAAAAAAAAAGTGTGAAGCGCTGGGACACGGCAATAACCCAGGTTCAAAAACCCAGGTTCTAGTCTGGGCAGTGATGTGAAATAATGCAAATAATGCAATAATAAAATGGTCAAATATTTCCTGGGAGATGCCCCCTAGGGATATAATTGGTCAAGTGAGAAACCTAATTTTATAAAAATTTAAATATAATTTAGGTACATTGGGGTAGATCTTGTACAGAAGTTTTAAGGTAGGGGGGCCGGATCGGAAGTCAGTAAAAGCAAGGGGAGTGCCTTCTCCATGCCCGTATGGATGGCTGTTTTCAGTGGGGATCCAGCATCATAACACAGCTGTCACTGCACTCCACTAAAAGCCTGGTTCTGGCCCATTACTTTCTTTCTTTTTTTATTACCAACCTTATTCTTGGTGCTATATATAGCAATTATTAGCATTGTTAGCTGTTGGGCCTTATGTCGTGGAACTGGTGTGGGAATTACAATGCATAATTTTCATTCTTTTAGGGCTACCTGTTCACTATTTCTCATTAATTATTTTAAAACCTGCTGCAGGTAACGGTGTTACCCAAATTTTATTTGTCTTTAATAAAGATTTTACACATTAATTCAGTTTAATATAATGTGTGCCCCCCATAACAGGGACCTATTCATGGAACATCTGTTACTTTGCTTTCTTTCTATTAAAAATGACCAGACCTAAGGCTAGTTTGATATTAGAAAAATCAGAATGTCTATTTCCCTGCATGCCAAAATCCAAGTAAATTAAAATGGCTGTTTACAAGTTATGAGAATCTTAAAATAGGAGGTCATTTGAGGTTTAGGTAAAGCTTATATAATTCTAGTTCTATTTTATGGTTTAAAATTGAACAAGTGGTTATTTAGAAAGATCTTTGAAGTGACAATTTTACTGCATCATGGGAACAAATGTTCTTATATTTCATTCTTTTCTGCATTTAGTAAATAGGCACTCCAATAAAATTGGAGACCGACAAGATTAAAGTCAGAGGACTCAATCAGAGAACCAGAGTGAGACTGGATAGAAGCACCAAGCATAGTTTTATTCAGAGCCGTAACTAGAATTTTAGTGCCAGGGGCAAAAAGGAAAAATTGTTCCCCCTGACCCTGAATTCCAAGCCAATTTAATCATAAATATTAACTTACTGGTGCCCCAGTAAGTTTTGCACTCTGGCCGGCCACCCCTATTGCACACCCCTAGTTACGACCCTGGTTTTATTGTATAAAAATATATGTGACACATTTGTGCAGCTAGTTGCTGTAGGGAACAGTGTTTTGGTATTAAAGGAACATGACTGTTGTTTAGGATAATATTTAGGAATGTTTTAAGCATTGTAATCAACTGTTTAGTGGAGGTGCACATCAATCATATGCTATGTTACAACTGACCATTTATCACATTGAATTTAAAGTTCTGTGTAAAGCTCTAAGCAGACTGTGATAAATTAGCAGTGCTGTCTCTGCTCAGATATATTCTCCCAGGGCCATGTCCTTTGCAGAACAATAACAGATCTACGAGAGGTACCCCCTGAGAAAGGCTTGTCTGACACATTTTGCCCAGAATAGGCCATTTTTTTTTATAAATGTAATGAAAGCTTGAAATGAGTGTGTGGACACTTTTGCCCGTTGCTAGTCCCCGTACTGAATACTGTCAATACAAAGTAGGGACAGACTAAAGTTGCTTTTCGGCTTTCTCTATTTCGAATGACAGCAGTTTTAGATTTTATTTTTTATGAATGGGTCTGTATGCGATCGGCACACTCACCCATTCATTCTTGGAAGTGCCATTGCTGGGGACTTAGGGTTAGACTGCGGTGGGAAACTTAGGTTTAGACTGCTGCGGGGGGAACTTAGGGTTAGGCTGGCTACTAACTTTCGGTGTTCGGTGTTACAGGGACCCACACTCCTTTTGCTTTAGTAGATAATGACTTATAGCCAATTAAAACATTATTGTAGATATACATTGCTTAGACTTTCTTTGCAGATGTGCACAGTTCAGGATTTCAATTTCCACCATTAAAAAAATTTAATTAAATTAAAAAATTCTAAAAATATATTTTTTTTAATAAAGACAAAGGCATACATTTAAAAATAACTGTGTTTTTAAGATAATTAGCGAGTTCCAATATGCTATTAATCCTTTATCCCCAACATTAGATCACCAGGGTAATTGTCAGGTGAATTAATGATACCTTGGATCCGGTCCTTTCTTTAGGTGTAAGAACAGCAATTTTATTGTGCTGAGCATATGGAAAATTGAAGCAAGATCAACCAATCGATTGCAAAGGGAAATGATTTGCCTGTGATCGCAGTCATTTGCTAGCAGAGAAGGGTGTTGCACTATAATTTTATAAACAACTTGCCATCACATTGTAAGTTTCCTTCACAAATACTGCACAAGCTCAATGCTAGTGTGACTGTCTGAAGCGATGTTTCTTCAATAAAAGCTCCTACACTCAAATAAAACCCAATCCTACAGACCTAACATACAGCTTACAGGCATTAAACAGTCTAGTAAATGAATAAAACAAGTTTTCAAACACACTGAATTACACAATGGTACTCTGACTATTTTAAATTTTAAATATCTTATTATGATTGAATAGCAATGCATTACTGCACATTTTGCTCATACGTATTTAATATATATACCATTTTTTAAAGGTTTTAGATGTTTTTGCTTAAATAAAAATAATGTAAAAAGAAAAAGATACCCTGACTTGAAAATGCAGTTTGTGTAGATTGCTGCATTGCATCTGCATTTTCACTGCTTTGCAAGTGCAAATTGGGGCTGATGCAGAATTTGAGAGTAAGAGCAAAACGTGTAAATTTCCATAAAACCATGTTGCAATGTGAGGGAATTGAAATATGCAAATGAAGGTGATGCTTCCTAACTCAATTTTAGTTAAGTGATTAAACAAAAAACTATGCAGTATTTAAGTGTGCAAAAGCAAACTATTTTACTGCATGCAAAAAAACAGAAACAAAATCATTCATTTGCCCCAATTACATTGAAACATGATTTTGCTCATGCCTATACTTGAAAATGTTTTACCCTAACTCTCAAACTCTGATTTACTAAGCTGTGGGAATGGGAAAATGGAGATGTTGCCGTTAGCAACCAATCAAATTCTAGCTGTCACTTTTCAATTACATACTAGAAAATGTCAGCTACAATCTGATTGGTTGCTATGGGCAACATCTCCACTTTTTCTTTCCCACAGCTTAGTAAATCTTAGTAATCTGATTGATGTTAAAATATCTTCTTTTATAATACTTTCCTCTGCTGCAGTGATTTCTTTTTAACTCTCGTTTTGCATGTTTTTAAGCACATATTTTTTTGATTAGGTGCAGAGATTTTCCTGAATGAATACATGAATTTTTTTTTTTTTTTTTACTGTATTGTGGCTTTTGGACATTTCTTTTATGTTTATCACAATTACTGATCCTATAACAATGTGGGTGACATTGGGAAATTATAATGATTTCACTTTATTTTTTATCAATACTGTTTGCCTTTGCTCTTTAGATATCGTTGACCCTAATCCATCATCCACTCAATGTGCATTGACTTACAGATGTCTAAGTTACTGATTTGACAGTGATTTAGATACATTACAAATACTTCTTCCTATTTGCTTACCTCAAATTAGGTAGCCTTGCAGCTTATCGACTGTATGGGCCTCCTGTCAATCTCAGCAATGATTGACTACATGGGCCTCCTGTCAGTTGCTGCATTAGGCCGGTGCAGCTAACTAATTTGCCGTGGAAACTCCACCACCTGGCCGAAGTTTCCCTGTATATCTGACTTCATAATTACCAGCAAGTATAACAGTAATATAGTGATAGAAGCCCTGTATCTCTTGCAGAATTCCTGGGTCAGATCTAATCTCCTTCTATTTCTCTTGGCTGTAGCTGGAAACACATCTTTTTAAAGGAACAAAGGTTAAAAAGGACATCAATATGATCTCTATGAATCTAAGATGTTTCTCACATGTCCGTATATCTTAAAGGGTTTATTTTCTGTTTCTGATATATAGGGTTCATGGCTAACGTTCCTAGAATGCAAGTAGAATGCAGGCTCATACGGGAGGCGTAAATAAATGAAATATTCCTTTAATGTTAGATTTTGGACATCACTATTACTGGCAGAGCCGGATTGAGTGCCATGTGGGCCTGGGGCTGAAAATGATCAAGGGCCCACACTATACATTATGCTTTTTGTGCACTGCAATGGGAGGCCTGGAGATCTGCGGTGTGTGGGGGCCTATTTTCAGATGGAGGCCTGGGTCTGTAGTAGCATTAGCCCCATTGTGAATCTGGCCCTGATTACTGGTAAACAGTACATTGAATGTTTTATTCCCTTGAAAGTTGAAAGACATAATACAATTATATCAAATCCATCCTAATCATATTTTTTCTTCTATTTCTCAAAGTATTTTCACTTCTATGAGACAGGGATGAAAAAGTAGCAGAGCTAAGAATTTGAAAGTGTTGTATGTTGTTATATTAGCACCACCACAATAATCCCATTTGACACCTGTAACTTTCTGTGCACAAGTGAAATCATAATACAACTAGGAATATTGGTACATGTGTCAGTGAGTATAGCCTGAACGGTGCAGTGCTCTGTTGATATTGCTTGGGGATTTTATTCTGGCTGGAATGTGATTTTGTTACTCTACACTAAGACAGATTTGATCAATTTTGACAAACTAATACATAGGAAATGCATCTTGTGAGGCCCCCAAGATTGATCAAGACCCTATGGTGGATGTGTGAGAGGAAAGACCAGAAATCTGGTCTAAGATGCAACAAATTTATACTAAATGGTGATGAATATCTATGTAAATATATAAACAATTTAAAACATGACAAAGGTACCTACAGGAGCTTACAGGAGGATAACAAAACATGGTGATGGAAGTATTACTATGGGGACAATGACTATGACGGAGGAGAATGGAATGGAAAGAGAAGTAGCTGGGAAACAATGACTATAACGGAGGAGAATGGAATGGAAAGAGAAGTAGCTGGAGGACAATGAGGTTTTCTAACTGAGATTTATATAAAGGAGAATGAAAGAAAGGCAAACAGTGTCAGCTTTATGAAAGGACTTGGCACCAACTTACAACAAGCATTCCCTTCCAATACTAACTTGTGTCAAAAAAAAACTTATTGATTATCTAGAAATTGATAAAAAAAAACATAATAACTGTGTAATAAATGTTCTCCTTTCTGATAATGGGGTAGATCCAGACCTAAGTGCTTGTTACATTACATCGCGTAGCCTATTTTCAATGCACGCCCCTAGGCACTCCCCTCGCTCATACGTACTTTGCTCGTTTTACGTTTCCCAAGCTTTATCTTAACTTTCAAAGCGTAAGTTGGGACGTACGTAATGGATTCACGTACGTAACAGCCTAACCCGGCCATTACCACACGCCTACAAAGCGTATTTCCGGGTGCTGTATGGATGACACGCTCCTTCGTTCGTAGTTACACTGATGGTACGTACGTTCAGAGTTACATAGCAAAGCATCTGCCGCATGCATGAACAGTACATACAACATCTGCCCGGCGCATGCGCAGATCGGCTTTTCAGACGATCTTATGCTTACGCCCGCCGTCCTAGCGACGGTGGGCGTAGGTCTGGATCAGGCCCTATGTAAGTAATGTAATACTGAGTTGTAAGTCATGGTATAGTATGAAGCTTAATACAATCATATTTCACATGGTCAGGTGAAGGGCTAAATTATGTGTAACTCACCCTGCAGCCTATATGTGACAGAGGACAATTAAAATTAAAATTTAAATTAAAAAATCAAATGCTGATACTGACAAGTCTGTAATGTTTTTGGTTCTTAGCAATCAATTTTATGGCTTATACTGAGCTATGTATGATTTTCGGCAGAGGTTCAGAAACTGATTACAAATGGGGAACAAGGAGACAATTGTAAGGAAAGCACTGACCTCCAAATGGTACCAGATGGATGACTTAAATGTTCACCACTATATCTACTCCCACTCTATGGCTATTCTACTACAGCATTTTCAAAATGTTTATTGTCCATAATCTTTTTTTACTTTAGTTTGATAATCCTTTATGAGTATTCTTTGTCTTCATGTTTAGATTTAAGCCTCCATTTTTCTTTGTTGCAGAATGTTTATCAGAAAGGGGTTGGGCTCCAAAAGCATAAGCATACTAGCTCCCAAAATCTCTTTTGCAAGTCTGCAGTCTGCTCTTACAGACTGACATTATGTCTTTGGGTAAGTCAGAGAGTTAACTTTTCAATGTAGCTTAAGGGTAAGCTCTTCTGCCACACAGCACTGAGGTCAAGAGGTTGGTTTATGGACATGGCCTGATCTGTTTGAAGTTTATATGTTATGCCTGTTCTTTTAACCAATGAAAACCAGACATGGACTATTTAAGTAAGACAATTTGAACAGGTAACCACTCCCTCTGATGAAGTCGTAGATACGACGAAACGCGTCAGGGCGTTACCTATTTGTGAGGAGACTGAGGATTTGTATATAGGAAGCACTTGAGCAACCTTTCTTCTATTATCCGCACCAAGGCACTTTATGAATAATTGCTTTGAGCTTGGAATCGATAACTCCTGCCTGCACGCCAAGTCCGGAGAACGTGTACTTTAACAGGTTGGCAGCTGATACGGCACCTGGGGAGGAGGAGGAACGGTGAACTAGAGCTTGCAGCCGGACGCGGCTGCAGCTCGTGAACTGAGCAACTCTGTCTCTACAGAAGTGGTGGGAACTATACATTGACCAATTCCCCTCGTAATTTTGTTGCCACGCTTACAAAAACATCCTTTGTGGAGGTGTGCTCTGAAATTTTGAAGTCATCTATCCACCTAAAACATTGCCAATATAAGATCTGTGACTCACGTTTCAGTTGGGGTGTTTACTAAGACCACGTGCACACAGGCAGCGTGTTGTTTACAAGTGGAGAGACTAAGAGATAAATTGTGTTTGCTTGGGAGGTCTTCCCCTAGCTATCACTTTCCATAATTATTAAGACCCTCTCTCTTCTCCTCAGCGGATTTAAGTCTCTAAAGTGCAATTATTATTTGAGTATTAACTCAACTTTATATTTCCTCATATGATTATTTTATTATCTGTACTATTATTGTGTATGGTGATATTAAAGTATTTTTTATTAATTGTTATCTAGATACTGTGGACATTATATTATTTTATTTTTTATTTTTTGTGTTTTTCTGTGTTTTTGGTGAATTTTAAGCGCCTAGTGATTTTCTCTCT
>WWET01002506.1:73988-108918 GCA_011038615.1 Limnodynastes dumerilii
GGTGGGGGGGCGTGCTAAGCGGCCATACGCTCCTGTGCGAGCGTATGGCCTCTCCCTTACGCCGGCTGAAGTTAGGGTAGCCTTCAGCCGGCGTAAGGGAGAGTTAATTCGCTCCTACAAGGGGGATTGTCGGGCCAGAGCAGCGATGTTACGCTGAGCGCTACAGCGCTCAGTGTAACATCATAGCTCTGGATCAGGCCCCAAATCCTCATCATCCTCTCTCCACAACCTAACCCTAACCATCCTTCTCCCGCAGTCTAAACCTAATATTCCCCTAGCCTTTCTCATCCAGCAGAATAACCCTAACCCTCCCCTAACTGTAGCCATTCTCATCCTGCAGCAACCCTAGCCCTCCCCTAACTTTAGCCATCATCATCCTGCAGCATAACCCTAACCCTTCCCTAACTCTAGCCATTCTCATCCAGCAACCTAACCTTCACCCTCCCCTCTCTGCATCCTGACCCTAACTTTCCTTGTCCTTTAGCCTAACCTTAACCCTCCCCTCTCCTGAGCCTAATCCTAACCTTTTCTGTCCTGCAGCCTAAGCCTAACCAGAACGGGTATCTTAATACAGTTTTTGGCTGGATCAACTACATCCCTCCTGTGGATTAGAATTTTATTGTTATTATAGAGAGTTTTTAGTAATTGAAAGAGAAATATTAATGAAAGAATAATGTTACTTTTTCAGCAGCTCAACCAGGTGATTACCTGGGGCAGGGCCTCTTTTTGTTTAAGCACTATGGTGGGACATATAGGGCCATATTCACAGATCCATTTTTTAAAAGTACGCAATTATATGCACGCACGTAGCAAGCCTACACCTACCAACACCCATGACACTCCCCTCTCGTAGACTTTCACCTCCATAGAGCACCTCTAACTTTATGTGTGTACTTACGTGCGTATATGTATTCCGTATGTGCGATTCTATGTAACCGCGTCCTCAAAGACTAATTTAAATGCCCCCCCACCCTCTTTTTCTGAACTTTTCCAGTACGTATTTCAACTCCGCCCCTCCGTATGTATGTCCCCAAGTGCAATTCGCATGTCCGTGCCTAAAGCACTTACGTGCGTATATTCTACATAACTAACGTAAAAAAGTTACTACGCATGCGCAGTTATACCGTACCTAAAAATACGCACGCAACTCCACGTGAAAACGGGTCTGTGAATACGGCCCATAATGAGCTGGAGGCATAACTTATCTTACTACAATAGAGGATTTGTACCATTATAAGATTTGGTGAGTACCAGAACTTGTATATATACAAATATAGAAATATAGAAATGCGTATATTTGACTACAGCAACTTCCAAGGGCCTTTGTAAAAGGCCAGTTTACCCTGGAGCATACTGGTAAAAGAGCATTTCTGTTGAAATCTTCTGTTTCCTTTGGTAAACACTTCTATGCCCATTTACAGCTATCACAAAACCTTGTTTGGAAGTTTAGAAGCAGATCCAAATAATATAAAGTGTCTAAACAAAACACAAATCCCAATAACCTGATTTAAGAAATACATGCCTGGAATAACCTCTATCCCCATGTCCACTCCTACCCTGTATGTCTGTACTGTATTTGATGTATTCTGTACAGCGCTGTGGACACCTTGTGGCACCTCATAAATAAAGAATAATAATAATAATTTCCCATTCCATTGTATAGGGATATGTGGAAGGCATCATTACTATGTGGCCTGATCCCACGAAACGAGTAGTCACTTTTAGTAGGTTTAAAAGTATACTACCCCTTGATCTTCTCTGTGCAAAAGTCAGTTACAAGACCTACACCCTACCTAAAGTATTATACTGGGATACTGATTTGTATGTTAGGGCTTAGCCAATCCCTTACTGTATAATTGAAATACCTATGCTCACTCACCATGCGTAATTTGTATTCATGGGGCCTTATTCAGACTTAATAGCGTTTGCAAACATATACATGCCGTGTGCAAAAGTTGGTGTTTTTTTTAGCGATCTGCGCATGGGTGCATCGGATATCACTATGTACGGATAACAGGACGTGGCTATACTTTGTGCGTGGGAAAATATGTAACGTAGGTGGAGGGAGACATTTAAATTGTACAGTACGGGCTGGGTTAGGTACTACTGCATGTATATATGCATGGAGAAGTTAAGGTAGGGCTATGGAAGAAGTTAGCTATATTCCCTCCGTCAGTGGGGAGTATCATGGGAGTTTAAACTTTTGCAATTCTGTTCGATCTTAGAGCACTCTTAAGTCTGTAAAGGGAATTCTGCATTGAACAGCATAACTGAAGTCCATACAGAGGGCCTGTCCTTAGTGAGTGGGTTGGCCCCCTGTGCGGACTTCAGGTATGCTGTTTGAGGTAGAATTTCTTTTACTGTGCATGTGCAGTACACACAGATAGGCGTTATATATGAAAATCGCCTATCGTTACTAATCCTGGATCCAGCCCGCTGTACAGTTCTTTATTTTTTTAACCTGAACCTTGCACTGATATTTTGTATTTCATCTTCAACTTTCATCTTATTACATTTTCCTAAATGAACAAATCCCCAAACCCTCTTCCATATTACATCTTGTAGATATAATATATATGTAGCGTGGGGAATTTAAACAATGGTAAGGTTGTATCTCTCACAACTGGGCAGATGAGATGACACTGGCATTTACTGCTTTATTTTCACCATTAACCCAAACCCATAGTTGTGGAGTCTGGGAGAGTCATTTTATATAAAAGGGAAAACAAAAGGTTACAGGATTTAGAGTTTTGCCATGCATGAAAAGTTATTTTGGTTATGAATGAGGCTAAGCAGAAAGTGCGTCTAAAATATTTTGGAAACTATTGCTGTTTTTTTTCATTAGTTTTGTTCATCCGGAGAATCCAAAGTCCAGAGGACATGGTAATACAACACCGGTTGTATTCCCCGCATAGAATAAGGGATGTCCGAAATAGGGGCATCCGAAAGTTCCTTTTCGCATGTCCCTATTTTGAATACCCCTCCATTTTAGAAAAAAAAATTCAGAATGGGTGAGTATGCTTTTCGGAAATACCGCTGCCACTGCCGCTACCACAGGACCTGCACCACGGGAAAGGTGAGTAACCTCTCCAGGGTTAGGGTCAGGTCATTCAAGAGGATACAATGCTTTACAGAAGGGTAACCTTGATTCCTATGGAATATCCATTTCAAGATCAAACATTATATATTTGCCCATAATATTTGTTCCTTGAATGCCCCCCTGTCTCTCTCTTGCCCACCTCCTTAAAAAGAAATAGCAGCTATCATATGCAGGCATAATATGAACCTGAAATCTAGACCTACTGTATATTGAGGTTCAACTAAGGACTGCACTTGAGGTCTTTGGGAAGATTCAGACTTTCATCTGATGCCCAATTTATTCACGCAAAGTACGTAAATCTGGTGTCTTGATGGAAACACCCTGCAGATGTTACGCAGCGGATCTTATTGTATCCGTACAATAGGAGATCCATCTAACAGGGTAGGACTTCTCCTCCACCCAACAAAAAATACACAAGGGGGAGGTTCATTTACAGCACAGGCGTGTTTAACGCCTTCCACGCGGATCAGCAGTCATATAGACCGCTGATCCACACAACACAATTAAGGTTGCCTTATGGCAGTGCCACTGACCAAAACTCCGCACTAGAGAGGGAAGTAATGGGGAGTCCACGTTCCTCTTCCGTGCAGACAGACAGACTCCTTCATGTATGACTCATAAACCATGGCATGATCATGGCTATATGTTTTCTCAAGCTATCAACAGCATATGATGTAAACTGCTGTAAAACATTTACAACACTTCCTATCCATTAGTTAAATTAAAATAAAATCAGTAATAGTAATGCATTGCACAAACCATACTAAGAAGCCAAATCAAAGCAGGATCTCTTTTTAGGGCCATAATCACATTGGTTATAACAAAATACTTTTGTCTGCATTCTAATATATCCATTAAAGCAAGACATTTAGGGGGATGTTCAATCCACGTCTTCCTGTGTTCGATGTCACTGGAGGAAGTCTAAAAATTAAAGAGTCTCATGGGGACTCCATAAGATTTACATGCTTTCCAGCTACTGTAATACACAGGAATTCCTTTATTTGTGTCTACTTGAATATCCCACTAATGGGCTGACTTGGAGTTGTGAGCAACATATTCAAAAAGAAAGGCAGGTGTGAAATAAACACAATTGGGGCATGGCAAAAACTCAAGAGGAGTAAAGTTGAACCACTTAACAGATGCACACTCTTATGCAATAATTGATAATAACACATATATTTAGCAGGACAAAAATTTAAAATAAAACGTAACTTTTACTTAACACATATTAAAAGCGAAATATTCATCACAGATTAAAATCATCCACCCCATATTTGGAATACATCATAAACCCAATGTCTTAATAAAGTAAATATCCAATATCAGACAGGACACCATCGGCAGAAATAAATCATACAGCATATATCATATATTAAGGTGTAAGGAAGGAAAACTCAATATTTATAAGCAAGATAATAATGCACCATGTAGTGAGTTATAACTCAGGAGAGGGAATATATGCCACACAGCGGATATATGCATACAAGAAAATAATAAGTGGGGCAGATAAAAATGCCTTTGGGTAGCTGTCCAAAAAGCAAAGATGTACAGCAAATGAAATGGCATAGCATATAACCTTCCTACAGCTAGAAAATCTATATAGCACTTACCCTAGAAGTTTGCCCTCCAAAGGTGAGCTTACCAATCCCTCCCTACGCTGCAAGTGCCCAAAATATACGGTGCCAAACAGGTGTGGAGAAATATAAAAATTAGAGGCAGACTGAGGTTGACATCAGAATCCCCTTACCGTGACACGCGTTTCGCTACACCGGCTTTCTCAAGGGGCATAGTTTACAATCAAGTTTATTCTCGTCAGGCCTGATTCAGCTTTAAGAAGCTCTGGCTTCTTATGTGTGGATTTATCATAAATAACCTACTATGCATGCATATTAGGTTATATACACAATCTACATACCACTTAGGTATGTACATTGACTACGTTCTGTCTTTAAAGAGCAAAAAGAGGCATGCCAGTGCCGCCCTTAGGAAAAAATACGAAAAGTAGATAGGGGGTGGGGGGGAGTAAGGCAAACACCATGCAGATTTTCTTTCTTAAGAAGGAAAATATGCTCCAAAAGATAAGGTAGCCTGTGGCACCCTTACATGCCATTAGGCTACTAAAAACAGGGGCGGGTTGTGAGGCTGAATCCGGTACACTCCCTAAATGTGAATTTGGTCCATCAATATTACCTTCATCGTTAGTTACATTTTGGAGAAGAGAAATTGTACACATGTAATCCAGCACCTTTTTTCTTTACAGTATGTAAGCTAAGTAACATACGCTAGACACATCCCTCCCTACGCTGCAAGTGCCCAAAATATACGGTGCCAAACAGGTGTGGAGAAATATAAAAATTAGAGGCAGACTGAGGTTGACATCAGAATCCCCTTACCCAGACACGCGTTTCGCTACACCGGGTTTCTCAAGGGGCATAGTTTAAAATCAAGTTTATTCTCGTCAGGCCTGATTCAGCTTTAAGAAGCTCTGGCTTCTTATGTGTGGATTTATCATAAATAACCTACTATGCATGCATATTAGGTTATATACACAATCTACATACCACTTAGGTATGTACATTGACTACGTTCTGTCTTTAAAGAGCAAAAAGAGGCATGCCAGTGCCGCCCTTAGGAAAAAATACGAAAAGTAGATAGGGGGTGGGGGGGAGTAAGGCAAACACCATGCAGATTTTCTTTCTTAAGAAGGAAAATATGCTCCCAAAGATAAGGCAGCCTATGGCACCCTTACATGCCATTAGGCTACTAAAAACAGGGGCGGGTTGTGAGGCTGGATCCGGTCCACTCCCTAAATGTGAATTTGGTCCATCAATATTACCTTCATCGTTAGTTACATTTTGGAGAAGAGAAATTGTACACATGTAATCCAGCACCTTTTTTCTTTACAGTATGTAAGCTAAGTAACATACGCTAGACACAAAGTAGCACCAATGGCTCTGCATCACCTCTTGGGTGACAAAGTAATGCATTCCTAGTTTGTATGCTAGGAATAATAGCAAAATATGGTCCCTTATCCAGTGCATGCACAAGTCATATCTGATTATTCTTAGTTTAGGGTGCCTTAGCATACACCAGTAAGGTTTATCAGTTTTAAAAAATATAATATATTTCTTCATTAAGCCAGGTTGCATGAAACAACAATATACTGTAGATTCCGCAGCTTATTCTAGAGAGCTTTAAAAATATTCTCACTGTTCTCCCAACAGCTGAAACATATCTGCCGCTGAAAGATCCATCGTTAAATACTTAATGAAGCTTCTTTAAAATCTCACATTCAGAAATTGGAGCTGCTGCTCCATCTTTAATTTGCCAATCATATGTGTGAATTAACCACTTGCATACCTGACACCACAAAAATTATGCATCTGTGAGTTTCAGAACCTGCATCTTCTATGTGCCTCAAAATGTACTACATATCAAACGACTGCGGTTTACCCTGCACACAGTAACATGATCAAGGATTGCCACTGTCAGGGGGCAATTCTAAGCATAAAATGAACAATAGTAAATATTAAGCATGGATAAAATAGTTACTTAACAATTTTAATCAACAAGCGCTCATTATAAACTTCCGTATGCACAGTTGCTGAATTGTTTTAACAGTTAAGCATATCAAGCATCTTCTGAAAGCCAATTTATGCGTAAGCTAGAGAGCCTAAAGCACATTTTGTTGAACAGTGAAAGGGTTAATGATTACAGAAGTAGAGATATTAAAGAGGGTGTGGGATGGGACAGCTATGCTGTGAAGGCACTTACCAGGGAGTTGCTGGTGGGAATACGTGTTGTATTTAGCCCAGCCAGGGAGGGGAGGGTCTGGGACATCCAGTTAGAGATCATTGCCATAGTGCTGAGAAGAGCACCTAGTGTGAGGAGCGAAGAGCCCATCCTGGGGAAGCTAATGAGTTTTCATAGT
Organism: Limnodynastes dumerilii; assembly: GCA_011038615.1. NCBI lineage: Eukaryota > Metazoa > Chordata > Amphibia > Anura > Limnodynastidae > Limnodynastes > Limnodynastes dumerilii. The sequence goes on from WWET01002506.1 coordinate 81,020, forward strand.
GACTGATCAGCACCAGAGATGGGAAGAAGAGGGAGGAGTAACTACACAGAGCCACAAACAGCATCCAACAGGAGAGTCTGCTTCTCTTCTTGTAAGCTCAACGCTGTACATTTGTCAGTAAACAGTCTAGAATACTTCCTAATACAGAACAGGGTTTACCGTCTTGCACAATCATAAGACACAGATTCCAAGATGAAAAAAAACGCTTAGCAAATATTGGGCAGATACTGTCTTTTATTATCTCTATGGGTCTATTTTTTTATGTTTTTAGTTTGTTTTTGTTTTTTTGCAATGCTTTCTGCACTAATACTAATAGTCTTATAGTACATGCAGTTCATCATATTACAAGTTCTAAGAATTCGATTAGATTACACAAGATAGAAATATAATATGAACAAGTTTTATTAACTCTGTACTATAGGTTATTTTATTTTTTGTTGGCATCTGAAAGTGTCAGTGTAGCTGTTAACTTACATGGCATTAGGTTTTAACCTACATCACTAACTCGTGTTCCACTCTCCATTGACAAAGGAAAGGGGTGAGAGGCAGAGTTGCTACTCTAAATTGTTATTTTCACCTCAAATGTCCTCAAAACTGTAGCAAATAAAAATAAGTCTAGTAAAAAGTACCTGGAAAATAAGTGTTTTGTAGTATTTGTTAATGCTTATTTTTTTTAAATTAATATTAAAATTAATAAGAGAATTTAATAATTTAATAATTTAATTTTAATAATTTAATAAGAGAATTAATAACAGAATTTTGGAACATAGAGGTTTAGTTCATTCAGTTCCCCTCTGAGGACACAGGGCAAAAGTAGAATGAAGAAATGGAAAGCCCAGCACTGTCTATTACTTCTTAATTAAGGCATAGAGACTGGTATGCCCTGAGGCAGTACACTGCAAAGAGAGGTATTTGCAATAGTTATTATAAATGTTAAGAGCACCAAGAGACAGGGGTGTAGTATGTTAGCGCAATGTTTCGAGCACTGACAGTTAACCTGCTGGCACTAAAGTGCCAACATGATAAACCTATCAGCATTCTTTCAGAGGAGAGAGTGCGAACAAAGCAGATTAGTGAGCAGAGTGGAAGAAAGAGCGGGCTTGAGCAGGTAAGGAAATATTTTTTTTTAAATAAAGTTTTTAACAATTTTTGCAATGTTACAGCAAACACTGTGAACTTGGCTGTATGATTGCGCTATAGCAACTGCAAAAAATAGACATTAAGGAGCCGACAAACAACAGCAAGAAAAGGTAACTGCAGAAGTTAGAGGATAAGGTCTCAGGACTTTTTTCACACTTAGGAAAGCTTTAAGAAGGTGTGGATAAGCATGTATATATAAGCATGTATATATAAGCATGTATCCGCACCTATAATAAAGCTCCCTCTCCTGCCACCTCCCCCTTTTTTTTAAGAACAGCTTCCCTAACTTCCCCTACTCTCCCTCCCCCCCCCCGGCTCCTTTCCACCCAGAGGCTGCCACGGTATGCCTCTTTCTACTTCCTAAAGCACATGTGGTCTTTAAAGACTGCATGTACTCAATCTACGTAGATTGCTTAAATTACCTACTATGCATGCATCGTAGGTCATTTCGGAACAGACTGTACTGTAAGAAGCAGCTGATTTTTAAGCATGAATACGGTCCTCAGTGTGTTGTACAGCAAAGCAGAAGATGGGCATGAGCAATATAAAGATATTAGTCTTAGTAGTAATATTAATATAAGTAATAGTCTTAGAAGAAATATTAATATAAGTAATAGTCTTAGAAGTAATATTAATATAAAAATAACATAATATATTAATCTCAGAAGTAATGTTGTAAGATTTGGTTCATGGCTAGGGAAAGCCATTTTCTGTCGTTAAAAATGTAAATTTTAAATGGCTCTGAAAGAGTATGATGTGCCCCTTGCTTGCTCATGGATAATCACATTGGGGCGTATTCAGACTCAAAAATACGCAGGCCGTGTGCGTATGGTTGCGTTTTTATGCTATCTGTGCATGCACGAGGCAGATGTTGCGCATAAGAACTCATTACGCAAGGAGTTGATCTACGTGCCTAATGACATCTGTAAGAATGACAGTATAGGCTGGGTTAGGCTTTCCCGTTCTTACTTTAACAAACTCCACACAACGATATGCACGGAATGTTAAGGTAGCCCTATGGTGGCGAAAGTCAGCTAAATTCCGTAAGAACAAGGGGAGCGTCATGGGAGTGCACTTGCCACTTAGGTGAATAGTTTTGTGAATATGCGCGTATTTATTTCTTACTTAAGTCTGAATCAGGCCCATTGTCTCTGGCTTCTTGGATGATCACTAAAATTACATGCAGTACTTTTATCATAACCTTTAGAACATCTAAAAATACCCAAATAGGTGTCAAAATGTATTGAACCATGAGAGATTGTATATGAGAATCTGCTCAGATAAGATCAAATACTCTAAATCTGATAACAAAGAATTACAAATGTCCCTTGTGTAGTGACTGTCCAGCAGGTGCACAGGTAATCAAACCAAGGTGCTGATCCAGAGCTGGGAATAATAGCAAAAGCTGAGTGATACCCCTATCACATCGCCCTAAAAACCCGGGTTTTTGCCGGGGCAAGCAGCAAAAAACAGAGTAAGGGCTCAGTGTGAAATTTCCCATCCTCCCTCCATTTACTATTTTCAGACTTGTTGGTAAATGTTGTATTATGCTGTTCTCTTTCTGTATTTCTAATTTTATGATTGTCTCCTTTATGAACATATGGTATCTATCTCACAGATGTTATTGGGCGCCTAGGGAAGTGCCCCACTTTGGCTGGTATTGGTCACCTGGGGATGAGGGGTGGTAACATGCACCCATTTTGACTGTAATTGGGCACCTGGGGAAGTGGGGTGATAACATGCCCCACTTTGGCTGGTATTGGTCACCTGGGGATGTGGGGTGGTAACATGCACCCATTTTAACTGTAATTGGGCACCTGGGGAAGTGGGGTGGTAACATGCACCCAATTCGTTGTCATTAGGCTAAGGAAAGTCTTACACCTTTTCGTTCTGCACTACCTTCTTCTGTCAACATCTTGCTACGTTGTATATTATTGTTATTTGTTAATAAACTTATGGACTCGGCTGAGTCATTTTTTACAAAGGGGTTGATCCAGACTTAATACTGACAGGCAAATTACACATGCAGCATGCGTAAGTCTGGCTGTAGGATAGCACTTCGCATGCGTGCGGCATTTTAACTTTGAACGTACGTAACTTGTATGTAACTTCGTATGAATCGTCGTGACATTCCTACACAAGCCAAATATATGCATTCTGTACGTACAATCAGAGATACGCAAGGGAAAGTTAAGGTAGGTCTCTGGACACATAAGTCAGCTACATTTGTGCGAGGGAGGTGCCACGGAAGTGCATTATCATTAGAAGCGTGTAACTTGGGTACATATGCAAGCGTAAAATTACCTTAGATCTGGAACAGGCCCTAAGTCTCATTATTAGGTTAAGGTGGGTAGATACTGTAGCTCATGTGGGTCAGAGTTTAAGACCATGTCAACTGTCTCAACCTTAAGGCGTTTATTGAAACCTTTACATAACTTTTTGTGAATGATTAAACTTTATGTTTTACTGGTTCAAGTAAACACTAGTTGAAGTAATATCCTAATCCAAGTCTTATCCTCTAAAGACACACTATTGAAGCACACACCTTTATTCAGATGTATGCATATGTAATGCTTGTGCATAACTATTTTCATATATGCCAATTTCTGGGGCACCTTCTAGCCTCTACATGTTATAATAAACTATTAGGCATCAAATAAGCAATTGCCAATTAAATTGTTTTAAAGTGAATTAGTGCACTAAAGTAAACATCAAAATATACACAGAATTCTAATTTATTTCCTATAATTTTTAAATCAAATCAATGGAAGATAAAGAACTGTCATGATTTGATCATTCAGTGCCAAGTTAATAAATGGGTATTGCTGTCCATGGGAAAATATATACCTTGTGATGGAATTGTGTTAATATATAGTGGTTATGAGGCTAATATTTTGGTCATGGTTAATTTAATGGTCATAAGCTGTTTGTGATGGACTGGGAAATGCTTAGAAAAGTTTTATCTAGATTGAAGAATAGGCACAATTCCATAAAGTGAATTGAAATTTTTAAGTAAAACTCAAGTGGAAATTGTAACCATCAAAAATATAACTTTATAAACATTAACTTTTATGGTGGTTCTTTAAAAATATTTTGTAATCTTCCCATCTTGCAAGAGCAAGATCACTTTGGAAATGTTAGATCTTTATGCATCTATAGTAAAGGTTTCAGTTATAGAAATTCTTTTTTTAGGTTATGATTGCAGTCTCAGCTTGTTATTAAAGAATCAATAATATTATATTACCACTACGATTTATGTTAAGACATGTCACACAGAAGAGATCTGGATTAAATGGATAAAATCATGTATTGATCGCTATTATTATGTATATGGCCTACACAGAACTCAATGTAAAAAGATAGAACAAACAATTGGTTATGGATTTATCTGTCTGAATCAGTGACAGTATTTTAAATGCAATATAGAACTCTGCAGAAAACATCTGAACTAGGCTAAATATATTCAATTGGTATCTCAAAAAATTGTGTTAAGAAGCTCCTTAAATATTTATTGTAAATAAGTGTACTATAAAATACTTTTACACCATTTATTTGAATGCAGTGTCTCAAATTAAAATATAACAAACACAGGTATTTAAGATCAGAAACATTTATAGGACTTATAAGAAGTGATTTAAAAACTTTTGGCTACTAAATATCTTTAAAATGTAAAGTTTGTTTTAAAAGAACCTATTGAAATGCAATCAGTTGTATTTTATGCATTTTTGTCAAGTGAAAAAGTATAGTATATATAGAGTATAGAGTAAAAACCACATGACTGCAAATGAAAGATTTGGAAAAAAAACACAGGCTCACATTCTCCTGTCATCTTGTGCTATCTATGATGAATCTTGTACTCATAGGTGTATCTATAATGGGCGCAGGGTGTGCAGTGCACACGGGCCCCTCAGAACAGGGGGCCCTGTGGCATTCATCCTGAACTCAGGGTTGGTAGGGGAAGGTTGCTCATTCCGCATCTATTTCTTCTCTCTAAGATCTTCCGGAGGGAAGAAATAGATGCCAAATGAGCCTCGCTTCCCCTGGAGCTTACAGCGCAGCTAGGCCCCGTCCCTTTTGATGTCCGCAAATCGGGACAGTCCTGTCTCAGGTAAGAGAGGGGGGCCATGTACAAATCCTGCAAAAGGGCCCCCTCACTTCTTAAATCGCCCCTGCTTGTACTAACTCCCCCAACACCCATTTAATGGGCCTGATCCAGACTTAATAACAACAGCTAATTTACGCATACACAATGAATGAATGCAATGCGTATTATCTAAACCATAACCTACGATCTAGTTATCTGCAGCATTGGGAGCGGTATACTTAAGGCAGGGTCCAATGCAAAGAACCCCATTCCACATGCAGGAATACCGGGATAAAGTTCACATTCCTTCTTACTGAATTTAGAATATCAGGCTATTCTTAAAGCAGCCAGGTATATGAATCACAGCCCTACTGAACCTGACAAACCACTGACAGCCATTAATTAGAGAATACAACAATAAATAGAAGATACTAATACAAATTTAAAAAAATACAAGTACAATAATACATTTATTAAAGAATACAACAATTTTTAAGACAGAATGTATTAGAGTGAACTATCAGGGCTGGGTTAAGGATAAGGTTTGCAGGATCCTCTGTGCAACTAAACTTTGGGGTCTCCTGACACACATTAATATATATATATATCTGACTTCTGTTAAACTTCAGACTTAACTCCAATTAAATATACATCCCCCAGATCTGAACCTCAATTCAAATTTTATCCCTAATTAAACATTAGATTCCAGATGTGAATGCAAGGCTTAAACACTTATTAGAATCTATACCCCTGATCCCTCCCATTGAAAATAAGTCCATATTCACCAATGTGGTCCATAAAATAGAGACTGCATGCTAGCAATCCCCACATAATACAAACTTTCCTGCCCCTTTATGCTTCCAACCATTCTTTCCTGCCCTTGTATGCCTCCAGTTATTATTTCCTACCCCTGTATGCAGTCATCCGTTCCTGTAACTATAACTCTCTTGTGCGAGTGCCTTACAGCATTTAACAGAAGCGCCCATTCACTGCTGCTGCACCTGTGTGACAGGCAGAGTGAGACTAAAGCAGCGACCCCTCCCCCCTCCTATGTACTCACTGAAGGATGCTGGCATGGCCTAAGGTCACATCAGCATCATTCACATCAGAGTTCACAGTGAAAAGGGAAGGAGGGAAGACTTCAAAGGTAAGTAAAGTATAGGACTTAAAAGGGGAATATTGGGAACTGGACAGACATGATGGGGAATACTGGGAGATGGAGACATAAATTAGGGAATACCGGGGAAGCTTGAGACCCAAGATGGGGAATACTGGGAGCTGGAGAGACCTGATGGTGAATACTGGTTAGGTAGGACAAACATGAAGGGGAATACCAAGAGCTGGAGACACATGATGGGGAATACTGGGAGGCTGCAGAGACATAATGGGGATACTGGCAGCTGGAGAGACATCATGGGGAATACTGGGAGCTAGAGAGATATGATATGGAATACTGGGGGACTGGAGATACATGATGGAGAATACTGGGAACTGGTTGATGGATTACACTGGTTATGCAGGAGACACATGATGGAGAATACTGGGGAGGTTGGAGACACATGATAGGGAATACTGGACCAGATTCACACCTAAGAAGCTGCTGATTCTTCAGTGCACATTTTTAAGAATTATTATACTGCGCATGCGTAGTCATAGGGCCTGATCCAGACCTATGCTGGCTGGCATTAAAACGCCAGCCAGCAGCGTAAGATCGGCTCAAAAGCCGATCTGCGCATGCGCCGGGCAGATGTTGCCCGACGTTCCTACGGAAACACCCGATCGTGGATCGGGCGTCCGTAGCTTCAGCGTAGTAATGCTGGAGGGGGCGTCCCCCAGCGTTACTATGCTGAGGTCAGTGCAGGGAGGCGGGGGGAGGGAGGGTAACGCCGCCGTCCCAGTGCATTTACACTCCCTTATGCCAGCGTACTAACGCCGGCGTCCCAGCGTAGTTACACTGGGTTACGCCGGCTGAACTTAGGGTAGCCTTCAGCCGGCGTAACCCAGTGTCATTATGATCTAGTAGGGGGAGTGTCGGGGAAGTGTAACACTGTTTTCTTTAATTGTTGTTACAAGATTGTGTTCTATGATGCTTACATGCTTACTGTAATCTGGTGTTAAATGTTACATTGTTAAACAAAATTTAAATTTGCAGGGGGGCACTGAACACTATCACTATCAACACTAATATCGGCCCTGTGTCCAGCCTCCATTTCTGCCCTTTGTATATGTGTCCTGCCTCCATTTTTCCCCTTGTATGTGTGTCCAGCCTTCACTTTTGCCCATTGTGGGCCCAGCCATCCACGTCTGTCTCTTGAATATGTGCACAGCCATCCACTTCTGCCCTTTGTGTATGTGACCTGCCTCCACTTCTGCCCCTTGTATGTGTGTTCAGACCAGGGTTTCCGACTCTCCTGGAATATCCGGGAGACTCACAAAATTTGGGCGGTTCTCCTAGTATCCCGGGAGAGTCGGCAAAGCTCCCACAAGTCCAGACCAGCTATCGATTACAACTGTAATCCGTAGAGTTACAAGGGATGGGCGGAGCTTAATGATGTCATCAAGCCCTGTCCATCCCATGTAACACTAGAGATTACATGAATGACTGGCAGGGGACAGGGTTTAATGTAGCGATTTGCAGAAAGGATGTCATTAAGCCCCGCACCCTTGCAGCAATCTATGGCATCCCCGGAGGGAAGCTTTAAAAAGTCAGCAACCCTGGTCCAGACTCCACTTCTGCCCCATGTGAGTCTGTCCAGACTCCACTTCCACCCCTTGTATGTACAGTATATCCAGCCTCCACTCCTGCCCTTTGTATGTGTTTCCAGCCTACATTTCTGCCCCCTTGTATATGTGTTGTGCCTCCACTCTTGCCCCATGTATATATGTTCAGCCTCTTCACTTACCTTTGTTGTCTTTTTTCTCCACAACGCTCTCTCAGCTTGAACTATAATGACCTAACAGAAGTTACCAGATCATTCACATAAACGGTATTGGTTATACAAGACTTCTTCAGGGCTGGATGACTTAAAGGGTTGTATTAAACCTCTCCTTGTATTCCTGCTCATACAACTCTGAATAGGTTGTTCACATTATTTCTGCTTTGTCTGCGCATTATCTCAGGGCCGGATTATCCACAAGGCAACCTAGGCACTTGCCTAGGGCCTGGCGAGCCCAAGGGGCCAGGATTTTACACTGTTAAGCACCCATGCAGTCTTATCAGATGAGAGCTGTCATTTCCGAAATACAGGATCCTTTGGGGGGGGGGCCCAAACTGGCATCTTGCCTAAGGCCCTATGAGTTTTAAATCCATCTCTGCATCATCTCGACTAAAACGCTGCATCGGGTTCCAAATGTGCCTAGCATTCCTGTTATATAGACATAAATTCACAAACATTTCAACTCAAAAAGGTTTTAAAAAGCATTACATAATAAAACTCCTCCGAGCAGACAACTGGGATGCCCTTGAAGCTCCTACAGTGACTACAGAAAATTGTTTTTTCCAAATTTGCCATAACTGAATGACTATAATGTAAAAATATAAATAAAATGTAGGCCTAAAAGTTCAAATTTTCATTTCAATCACTTGGATAACAATATTTTGTAGATTGTACATAAGGATTGTACAAGAATAAGCTGGAGCTGCAGAGTTAATAAGTAGCAGACCCCCTACCTATAAATAAATGTTATTCTTCTGCCTCTTTGCTTATATAATACACATCTCACTTGTGCCTGTTGTTTCCAGTAACCTCAGAAGTTAGTAAAACTTTTTGCAGTCCCCTGAGGTGTTCGTACTCATGATGCTCCGGTAAACCAGTTAGTAAGCTATTTAAGGCAGTAATCAACTTTACAAGTATAAGCAGAACCGCTAGCAGTGCCCGCCAGGCCTATAGCTGTGAAATTACCTTCTTGGAGCCCCCACCGCATGGGAAGATATGAGATTCTCAGCAAGTTACACGGGCAGCTTATTGATTTAGCAAAAGAAACATAGAAAGTTATAAATCCAAGAGTCTTATTGGCTCTGACTTTTGCCAGAGGGCTTAGAGAAAAAGGAATAAATTGCACAGCATTGTATGCATCCTGCTCAGGGTGAATAATAAGAAAAAGTCCTCTCACTCTTTATACTGATGGACATGAAAATTACAATTGACACAAATTATCTGTTATGCAATCTCTTTATATATGACTTAAAGGGACAAAAGCTATACCAGGTATTTGGTAAATTTGTGTGTTTTCTCAAGGAAAAAGGTAATAACAGTTGACTCTATAACATTAATATCGCTGTGCTTTTTTGGGTTTATTTTTTTTTTTTACTTATTTTTGTCAGAAATCTTAAGTTTTGTAATTTTTTTCTGAAGTTATGGCAGTGATGGGCAAGATGCATCCAAGGGGAGTACTACAATAAAGCTCATAACTGGAAAGATTTTCTATGTTAGTTTACTCTTATTTATATTAAGATATCTACTCGTATGGTATTATACCGAATATTGGAAGGGTTCTCCCAAAAATGGTTACTAATCCTCTATATATAAATTATTATGAAAGGTGACAAGGAACAGAGGGAATTCAACTATGTGGCATAATTATGTCAACTGTAAGATACATAAATTGAAACATATTGATATTGTTTTTTACACAGTTCATGAGGTTGAAAAAAGACAAAAGTCCATCAAGATCAACCTATTAAGAATCTCTTGTAATTCCCATATTATAATTGAAATTGATCCAAATGAATCGACTTAATCGACTTTAAATGTGGAAAAATCCCTTTTGACAAAGATTTAGGGCCAGATTTACTAAGCTGAGGGTTTGGAAAAGTGGAGATGTTGCCCATAGCAACCAATCAGATTCTAGCTTATGTGGAAAATTTTGACAAAGATTTAGGGCCAGATTTACTAAGCTGAGGGTTTGGAAAAGTGGAGATGTTGCCCATAGCAACCAATCAGATCAGATTCCAACATCTCCACTTTTCCAGACCCGCAGCTTAGTAAATCTGGCCTCAGGGGCTCTGACCTTCCGCAAACTATTTCAGACCCTTGTGTTAGGATGTGACACTTCCCATACATTACAAAGGGTCAGAAATCGCTGCCGATGTGTTGTGTGTGTGTAATATCAGAGACGCTCGCCGGGACTTTTCTGTCGTTGGACGCACCGGAACGGCGTTCTGACACCTTTTTCATTACAGCGGGACAGTCCTGCTTTTATCAGTGCAGTACAGGTAATACTGGAGGAAGGGGCATCAAAGGTACGTAAGAGGACATGGAGGCTGTACATAAGGGGCACACATGGAGGCTGTACATAAGGGGCACACATGGAGGCTGTACATAAGGGGCACACATGGAGGCTGTACATAAGGGGCACACATGGAGGCTGTACATAAGGGGCACACATGGAGGCTGTACATAAGGGGCACACATGGAGGCTGTACATAAGGGGCACACATGGAGGCTGTACATAAGGGGCACACATGGAGGCTGTACATAAGGGGCACACATGGAGGCTGTACATAAGGGGCACACATGGAGGCTGTACATAAGGGGCACACATGGAGGCTGTACATAAGGGGCACACATGGAGGCTGTACATAAGGGGCACACATGGAGGCTGTACATAAGGGGCACACATGGAGGCTGTACATAAGGGGCACACATGGAGGCTGTACATAAGGGGCACACATGGAGGCTGTACATAAGGGGCACACATGGAGGCTGTACATAAGGGGCACACATGGAGGCTGTACATAAGGGGCACACATGGAGGCTGTACATAAGGGGCACACATGGAGGCTGTACATAAGGGGCACACATGGAGGCTGTACATAAGGGGCACACATGGAGGCTGTACATAAGGGGCACACATGGAGGCTGTACATAAGGGGCACACATGGAGGCTGTACATAAGGGGCACACATGGAGGCTGTACATAAGGGGCACACATGGAGGCTGTACATAAGGGGCACACATGGAGGCTGTACATAAGGGGCACACATGGAGGCTGTACATAAGGGGCACACATGGAGGCTGTACATAAGGGGCACACATGGAGGCTGTACATAAGGGGCACACATGGAGGCTGTACATAAGGGGCACACATGGAGGCTGTACATAAGGGGCACACATGGAGGCTGTACATAAGGGGCACACATGGAGGCTGTACATAAGGGGCACACATGGAGGCTGTACATAAGGGGCACACATGGAGGCTGTACATAAGGGGCACACATGGAGGCTGTACATAAGGGGCACACATGGAGGCTGTACATAAGGGGCACACATGGAGGCTGTACATAAGGGGCACACATGGAGGCTGTACATAAGGGGCACACATGGAGGCTGTACATAAGGGGCACACATGGAGGCTGTACATAAGGGGCACACATGGAGGCTGTACATAAGGGGCACACATGGAGGCTGTACATAAGGGGCACACATGGAGGCTGTACATAAGGGGCACACATGGAGGCTGTACATAAGGGGCACACATGGAGGCTGTACATAAGGGGCACACATGGAGGCTGTACATAAGGGGCACACATGGAGGCTGTACATAAGGGGCACACATGGAGGCTGTACATAAGGGGCACACATGGAGGCTGTACATAAGGGGCACACATGGAGGCTGTACATAAGGGGCACACATGGAGGCTGTACATAAGGGGCACACATGGAGGCTGTACATAAGGGGCACACATGGAGGCTGTACATAAGGGGCACACATGGAGGCTGTACATAAGGGGCACACATGGAGGCTGTACATAAGGGGCACACATGGAGGCTGTACATAAGGGGCACACATGGAGGCTGTACATAAGGGGCACACATGGAGGCTGTACATAAGGGGCACACATGGAGGCTGTACATAAGGGGCACACATGGAGGCTGTACATAAGGGGCACACATGGAGGCTGTACATAAGGGGCACACATGGAGGCTGTACATAAGGGGCACACATGGAGGCTGTACATAAGGGGCACACATGGAGGCTGTACATAAGGGGCACACATGGAGGCTGTACATAAGGGGCACACATGGAGGCTGTACATAAGGGGCACACATGGAGGCTGTACATAAGGGGCACACATGGAGGCTGTACATAAGGGGCACACATGGAGGCTGTACATAAGGGGCACACATGGAGGCTGTACATAAGGGGCACACATGGAGGCTGTACATAAGGGGCACACATGGAGGCTGTACATAAGGGGCACACATGGAGGCTGTACATAAGGGGCACACATGGAGGCTGTACATAAGGGGCACACATGGAGGCTGTACATAAGGGGCACACATGGAGGCTGTACATAAGGGGCACACATGGAGGCTGTACATAAGGGGCACACATGGAGGCTGTACATAAGGGGCACACATGGAGGCTGTACATAAGGGGCACACATGGAGGCTGTACATAAGGGGCACACATGGAGGCTGTACATAAGGGGCACACATGGAGGCTGTACATAAGGGGCACACATGGAGGCTGTACATAAGGGGCACACATGGAGGCTGTACATAAGGGGCACACATGGAGGCTGTACATAAGGGGCACACATGGAGGCTGTACATAAGGGGCACACATGGAGGCTGTACATAAGGGGCACACATGGAGGCTGTACATAAGGGGCACACATGGAGGCTGTACATAAGGGGCACACATGGAGGCTGTACATAAGGGGCACACATGGAGGCTGTACATAAGGGGCACACATGGAGGCTGTACATAAGGGGCACACATGGAGGCTGTACATAAGGGGCACACATGGAGGCTGTACATAAGGGGCACACATGGAGGCTGTACATAAGGGGCACACATGGAGGCTGTACATAAGGGGCACACATGGAGGCTGTACATAAGGGGCACACATGGAGGCTGTACATAAGGGGCACACATGGAGGCTGTACATAAGGGGCACACATGGAGGCTGTACATAAGGGGCACACATGGAGGCTGTACATAAGGGGCACACATGGAGGCTGTACATAAGGGGCACACATGGAGGCTGTACATAAGGGGCACACATGGAGGCTGTACATAAGGGGCACACATGGAGGCTGTACATAAGGGGCACACATGGAGGCTGTACATAAGGGGCACACATGGAGGCTGTACATAAGGGGCACACATGGAGGCTGTACATAAGGGGCACACATGGAGGCTGTACATAAGGGGCACACATGGAGGCTGTACATAAGGGGCACACATGGAGGCTGTACATAAGGGGCACACATGGAGGCTGTACATAAGGGGCACACATGGAGGCTGTACATAAGGGGCACACATGGAGGCTGTACATAAGGGGCACACATGGAGGCTGTACATAAGGGGCACACATGGAGGCTGTACATAAGGGGCACACATGGAGGCTGTACATAAGGGGCACACATGGAGGCTGTACATAAGGGGCACACATGGAGGCTGTACATAAGGGGCACACATGGAGGCTGTACATAAGGGGCACACATGGAGGCTGTACATAAGGGGCACACATGGAGGCTGTACATAAGGGGCACACATGGAGGCTGTACATAAGGGGCACACATGGAGGCTGTACATAAGGGGCACACATGGAGGCTGTACATAAGGGGCACACATGGAGGCTGTACATAAGGGGCACACATGGAGGCTGTACATAAGGGGCACAAGGCTGGAGAGACATGATATGGAATATTGAGAGGCTGGAGAGACAAGATATGGAATATTGGGAGGCTGGAGAGACATGCTATGGAATATTGGAAGGCTAGAGAAACATGCTATGGAATATTGGAAGGCTGGAGAGACATGCTATGGAATATTGGAAGGCTGGAGAAACATGCTATGGAATATTGGAAGGCTGGAGAGACATGCTATGGAATATCAAGAGGCTATAGCCAGCCCTGCCCCTAGCATTTGAAGGGCCAGTGGCAGAAGCATACTTGGTTCTCACATGCGAATGCTCTTTGTCTGTAGCTGCTGAGGGAGTAGAAAAAGCAGTGGAGTTAAGGCAGACTTTCTTAGATTAAGGGTAAGGCACTAAGGACGGTACTGTTAAATATTTAAGAGCCGTAAAACGTGAATAAAACTCAGTTTTATCATTTCATTCAGTCTTACAGAATTTGTCAATCCAGTTTATAGCATTTCAAGGGCACTGGCAGATGTCTAGAAAAGGAAGCGAGATGGGCAGTTTAGCACTGTCTTGTGGCAGCCACTGATAGGGCTTAGTGTGGTGCTAAGTGTGAAGTTATTAAACTCTCTCTTTCACACAGGAATCTGCAAACATAGAAAAAAACATGACATCTAACAGCCTAAATTATAATGATCAATGTGTTATGAAGGTCCAATATTATGAAACATTACAATGGAAAGCTCATGTGTAACCCCTCCCATCTGGTGCACACATAGTTCTTCCTTCAATCTGCGTATGCACAATATAGTCACATAGGCTATTTCATCATTGGGGCTATGACCCACATTTGCTAATTCCACTGGTGTTGAGTATTTTGTACATACAGGGGCTATGCAATTACATAGGCAGTTGCTCATTAGGATGCTTCTATTGAAATGTTCTTGTTTCACTTCCTCTGGAAGTCCTCCAGTGATAGGATAAACCTTCTCAATTTCTGTACCTCTGCCTGGTTAGGTTGAAAAATCTGTGCAGTGAGATGGAGCAAAGCCTTGACTACCACAAGGCTGATTGATAAATAGTTCCTGAAACTGGAACAGGTTGTAAAATGCATACTATGAATTCTCCAGGGTTGTTTCAATCAGGACAAAACACTGCTTGGGCTAAGTCAAAACCAAACTCTAACTCATGGCTCCTTTTAAAACCTATATAAGTGTGCCCAATGTCTTGCAGTCTCTTTTAAATTACATAACTGTGCTCAATGGGCTGGATTCAGACCTACATTCCCGTTACGTTTCAACGCGTAGCGTACTGTATTTACGCTATCGTAATTACTATGCACTCCCCTAGGCACTCCCCTTGGTCGTACGGATTTTTGCCGTTTTACGCTTTGCAAATCCTACTTTAACTTTTCAAAGCATAACTCCTGCTGTCCGTAATGAATGCATGTACTTACACGCCTAATCACGCCCATACTGTACGATTTAAATGCCTCACCCCGCCTCCGAAGTGTAATTACATGGTATGGCTGCCATGCCCCTTCATTCGTAGTTACGCTGTTGATACTAGGATGATACGTACGTTCAGAGTTATGTGCCGTAACATCTGCCGTGCACATGCACAGAACCTGCACAATAGCGTTTTTACGACTCCGGCTAGTGTAAATTCCTAGCAGGAGTAGCTCTGGAGCTGGCCCAATGTCTTGTAGTCTCTTTTAAATGACATAACTGTGCTTAATGCCTTGCAGTCTATCTGCATGCCATACTCAAGCGCAATCAAAATGTGCATAGATATAGCTTGTCTTTATAGCCAACACTCCCATGTTAAATCAATTTGATAAAATTAGCTGGTGGTTTGACTCTTATATTTGTAATTAAACAACTAGGGAATGAGAAGACAAAGACGTTGTATGTAATTCAAGTGCCTGGTCTGTCAGTTTTAAGCTTTTAATTACAGTGCCTGCAGCCACGCACATCTTCTGATTTTAAGTTAGATTGTACTGTGTCTGTTCAGAAGACAGAGCTGCCACCCCAGATTTTCATGCCATTAGAACAGTCCTGAGTCCTATGTTCATAAGGGGCACAGCACCCAGTTTACACAATAAATTCCTTTTCCTGACTTATAATATTCACTTTTGATTCGAATATTTAATATAACAGCACAGTAAGTTATTTAATCCATGTTTATGTAAAAAAAAAGTGTAAAAAAAATAATGGTCCGTATGCAGACTTCCGGACGTAAAAAAAATTTACATCCGGTGTTTAGCGTTTTTTGTTTTGCGCAGTAGGAAAAACCGCTAAACACCAGACGTATATGTTATACGTCCGGTAGTCTGCATACGGCCCTATGTGCCACCAATACCAACCCAAAATTTTCTGGCCTTTTTCGAGTACATTTAAGACGATTAAAGGTATTGTACTTGATCTTTTCGCCAGCATTATGCTCTCTGAATTGTCCTGTTCTACAAATCAGAATACAATACAAAGTTTGTATACCTTTAAAAACTCTGTGCGCCTTATGTCCACACGGAGACCTGTATGTAAGCATGCCCCTGTCACTCCTCTCCTTCTTATGGAGTTCTGGACGCTTGTGTGTCCAGAACCCTACCTTAACTTTATTGCACGGATCTACATGCGCTTCTGCACACCCCCCAACCCTTTGTTACCATGCCTAAGCCTGCCTGTGTGACAGGGTTTCAGCATGTGGATTTGAAGGGCCAGCCCCTTTCATGGATGTTCTTCCATACAGAACTAAGATCCGTTCGGTCGCCCTTACGACACATAACATCTGGTATGCACAGGTGCCAATGACACTTGTCCAGGGGACTTATGTATGCGAGAGACTTAAGCAAGTTCCATTAAGCAGCATTTCTGAATCTGGTCCAGTGGGTTTATCAGTATACACTGTTTTATTTTCTAAATCTTGGTTTGTTTTAAGAAAACTAATTCTGTCTCCTTAACACAATATCTCTTCCCTCATATATGTAGGGAATCATATCACCACCTGGTAAGATTCAGCTGAAATAAGAATCACGTTAAATGGGAAAAAGGAACAATTTATGCCAATACTTTCCTCAAAGCCACGAGGGAGTGTGAGGTGTACTCTTGGGGGCTGTGAATCTGCAGAGTGCTGCCTTTTGTCAGGGAGAGTGTCACACAAATGAAGGGTAGGGTAGACGTATTCTCTGTAGGGTAGTGTGAAAAGTTAAGATTTGTAGGTTAGCTAATGGCATTTCACCTACTTGTCGCAGGCACACAAAAAATGACACATAGAGGAACAATTTAACAATTTCATATGAGTTGTAGGGCTAAAGGTTTTTAAAAAGGGAAAAAAAATGTTCCAGGGCTATTGGGAAAGGTATGTGTCTGTAAGTCTGAATACACTTAATCTTCACCTTTTTTCTATTTCAGATTAAATGTATTATAAATCTGATGACGTGTACTGCAATAATAAGAAAGAGATACCACTAGAGTAAGAATCGGACTAGAAGTAAAAGATTTAATCATTCTGCGCCACTTCAAGGGATTTACAATAAATCTCTCTTAGTAGAAAATGAAAATGATTAGTATCAGATGGAGAAATGCTTGTATGGATAGAGGCATGAGCATGTAATAAAGAAGCACACAACTACAGTATAAAGAAAAAGGAGTGGTTTGTGAAAAATAGGGTGACACAACAATACGTTATAGGTAAAAGCTACAGATAGAATTGGAAGGACACAAGTTATGGGATAAATATCAGCTAGACTGAGAATGTAATGTCATTGCATTACTCTCTACTTCTGCATATTTCATTCTTTTCAGGTTAACCATTGCTCTTTATGCATATGTGCTAAAATACATTTCTATAGTGTGAGAGGGTGATTACAGGAATTTGGTGTAGCAGAATTACAGAAACTTCAGATGTAAAACGTTTCTTCTGGCAGGACCTGCAGCATGACGGAAATTTTTTGTTTTCTGTTCCTTGTCTGGCGGACACCATTTACCACTTCTATCTTTATAAAAGAGTACACGGAGGTCTTTCATGCCCCATGTATGAAACTTCTGGACTTACAGAATCATTATCTGTATGTCCAGCGTTTGACCTGTTCTAGAGTTCTTGGGCAATGCGTGAATCCGCTGCCAGTTCTGCATCTGTCCTATCCAGAACTGCGACTTTTGTAGCTCTGGATAGAACGTATAGAAAAGGTGCATTTGTTTTCAACATGCAAATAGATGTACAAAAAACACGTTCTTTATTCCAGTATTAGCAGACACGATCAGAATGAAATGAAAATAAGAATAAAATGCAACCATATGGATAATAATATGGTGTAGCACACAATGTAACTTTGAATGGCTGTGGTTCACAGCTAAGAATGGTCCTTTTTCAAAAAGGCCGTTTTCCACACTCCATTTGTGAAGACAGATCTGAACCAAAACTTCCTGCCCCACCGCAAATAGGCAAGCGCTGATCCCTATTTCCCTAATCCCAATCCTCACCCTAACCCTGCCCTTCCATTACCCTAACCCTCCGTTCCCTGCAGCCTAAGCCTAACCTTCCCCTTATACTGCTCCATCCTCTCCTTGCAGCCTAACCTCAAGTCTCACCTTCTCTAATCCATGTTTCCCCAAAGTACTCTTACGGAGTACTGGCAGACCCCTTCTTATGGATCTCATTAGGCACAGAGTTGAACTCCATGCCTAACGTGGTTCCGTGCATAACATCTGGATGGTGCATGTGCAATTTGGAAAAAATTGCCAAAGTACGTGCACAGGCCGTGTATATTTAGGCACGTTATTAAGAGTGATCAGGTCCAATGTGTATAGACAGAGGCTGCGAGGAGTAATGACATCAGCTTACACCAGTTTCCATGTTTACAAATGTGTTTTGTATTTTTTTTTATTTCTTTTTACTTGTAGAGTGTACTGTATAGATTCTAATGAAATGATAATTAATTGATTACCATACAAGATTTCTTAATGATCAATTTTAAACACAATTCCTCTATAATCCTTAACTTTTGCTAAAACATGACCATGCAATTAGATTCTACTTATTACTGGGTTTTTAAAAAAAAAAATCCCAATTTGAACAGCTAAAGAGTTGTCGCTGAATTAGACTAAAGGCTTTAAATAAAATAAACAAATCATAAAATGGACTGCTGAGGGTATTTAAAGGACAGTCTCAAAGGGACCTTTAATATTCACATCCGCCTTGAGCCGGACAGACATTGCCTAGAATAACACAATCAGTTGTTATAAACATCAGATCGCAAAGTAACAGGTATTCATCTGTGCATCCATAATGCATCCATAATGACATTATAAGTAGACTGCTTGATGAAGGACCCACAAAAAGAACTTCAGGTCAAACAGCTGAATCATTTCCTAGCTGCCAGGAATTCACCTTCTTCTTAACAGCTTTCTTCAGCATGATGTTCATCATTCCTGAGTGTGGAATAATCCATTATCACTACATAATGTGCCTTCACAATTTCAGGTGGCCCTGGGCACCAATTCACGATGCCCTGGCACCCCTGGCTGGAGCTGTGGCAGGCAATGAATAAAAATAAGTCCTGCCACATCACAATGACAATAGACTATGCTTCATTTACCCCTTCTCTGCCAGCAAAATTAAGAGACACATTTATTACAGTAAACATTTGACTAAACAAACACTTTTTCTACTTACTGTAGCACACTTGTTGAGACATCATAGTACTATAGTATTAATCATCTTAATAGGTAATATGTTTTTTAAATATTACTTTATGTACCTAAGGATAAACAATATAATGAGCTCACTACTGGGGACATGCTGAGTTGTGCATTTTTTGCAGTATTTGGCTGTAAAAATCAGGTGAACAGAAAAAATCACAACGGCGGCTCTATTCAGAGTTATTAGAAGCTTTAAGAAACGTCCTCGAAAGCTTTCATAGTTTGCGCAGACGCATCACTAAAATTGTTCATCTTATTGGGGAAGATCCTGACCCCTGCACGCTTTACAGGCGTGCGAGGGCCCGTAGGTACGTTCCCATAGCAAGGAGTGCATGCCCCCTGCACATTCCGCTGTCGGTAGGAAATCTGGACACTTGCGACAGCAGACCTAGTCGTAACGGGGCTTCCCCCACCCCGACACCTCATTTAAATGGCTATCCCCGCCTATATGGCAGGGATACAGACATCATAAATGAAGGGTCTGCCCCTTCATTGTAAGTACTAACTTTACGTACGTTAGTACTTACACACAGGGAACATCAGGCGTGCGCATGTTCCCAGACAGGGGACTTATGTAAATGACTTACGCAAATTACTGGTGTAAGTCCCCTGTCGGCTGGAGTTCAGGATCCGGCCCATTATGCCTAGATCTCGTACATATGACTAAAGCTGGCCATAATCTGGATATTTTAAGATGAGGCAATCAGCTAACTAAAGGGCTTCTTTTTCTGCTAGAGCCTCCCTCTTCTGCTAGGATTATCGGTCTCAGCAGGAGAGGTGTTTGGCACCTTTGGGACCTGGTGGGAAATCGTCCCGTTTATTGGGCCATTTCATGCTGGGATCAATAATCATCCCAGTGTATGGCCAGCTTTAGAGACGTGCTTATGCGCTTGTACCTGATTTTATCTATTTGTCAATTATCTGTAATTTTTATCGTTAAGGGAAACTTGTATTCCCACTCACTGTCATAATGTAGGGCCGAATTCAGAGCTCCGGCCGCAATGCAATTGAGGCGGGAATTCTGCGAAAAGTGCTACTGCGTATGCGCAGTAATTTTGGAATGTAATCTACGTTACTTCTTGCAACGTAGATTACGTCTTTAAAACCGCATGTACGCAATCTACGTTGCAAGAAGTAACGTAGATTACGTTCCAAAATTACTGCGCATGCGCAGTAGCACTTTTCGCAGAACTCCGGCCTCAATCGCATTGCGGCCAGAGCTCTGAATCCAGCCCGTAGTGTATTTAACTACAAAAAATCTGTATGCTACATAATTGAGATTGACCAAACAATGGTAAAAATTGCACAATATCGGCCTACAGATAATCTAATCTAATGGATATGTTGGAAAATCAAATCAGTCGATAAACATTATATGCAGTACAGCAGGCCTGGCAACAGAAATCTTGGGGCCCAGTACACTCATGTTTTTGGGGGCCTCCATCCCTCTTCAATAGTGGATTGCAGGGGTCCCTCTGAACCTTGGGTCCCGCCACAGCTGTCCCCCTTGTAACCCCTTATTGCTGGACCTGCTTTGCAGGCGAATTGGCTTATTAACACACACTGTCCAGTTATCAACCCAGAACTCCAATTATTTGGTGATAATGTAAGGCCAGTATAGAAGAGATGAAGTGCATGAAGCACTTATCTGTACAGCAAAGGCACTTGTGTAGGAAGGGGCAATGCCCTCCTTGTGCATCGCTGAATGGTGCGTGCGCAGAGCAGTTGGCAACAGCACTGTCAGAGGCAGCCGCATAGAGCCTTCTGTCAATTTATTGACATCATCCTATTACAATCACATGAATGTTAAAAGATTTCTTTAGGTGAAGTTATACTGAACTTCTGGATCCAGACTTAAGTAAGTGCTTGAAATTAGTTACTCCTGAGCTAAAGCATGTTGATTGCAGGAGGGAGTCAAGTTAATTGTAGTCTTTGAATGCAGGGATATAGCTTTGAATTGCTTACTGCACACAGATACTGACCAGCTTTACTATTACACTGTTATTTAGACTTTGGATAGAAACTATCACCTCTTAACTCTAATCCTGTTTGCAACAGATTAAATATGACTCCCCTGCAATCAACATGGTTTAGCTCAGGAGTAACTTTGCTCTCTTAGGAGAGACGGAAGTGTCGTGGGTGTTGCCTTGCTACATGCGTGCGTATAATTGCAAACTTTTTAAAAAAACGGATCTGTGAATATGGCCCGGAGTCTGCTAACTCACCAACAAATGTGTGTAAATAGAAACAACACACATCCCATATTATATTTTTATTGTTTATAAGTAACTTCTCTTTTGTATGGAAAACTGTCTAATGCTGCAATTCAAAAGATTATTCAGATCAAAAGGAAAAATACACACAACAGTATGATTTCATAAGTTACAAACATAAAAATAACAAATATTGTCAAGAAAACTCTCCAAATTTGCATTTGGGATTATTCAATTGAGTTTCTTTCATTGATCCCCTTTGTAACTGCTACATTCTTTATGTCATTAATTTCAACCTTTCGATATCTTTGAAGGCATTAGGATTTAGGAGCAAAGTTGGGAAAACTGCATCTACAGCATTAGTTCTTAAAGTAACTATTTCCAAACAGAAAAAATTCTGCAATTTGTTTGCATGAGAAATATCATCATTGTGACCTGCTGTATTTCAGTATGATATTGCAAATATTTATCAGTAAAAAAATACCTACTGTAACGGACCTAGCGTCCTGTAAAAGCCTAGTACCTTGGGTATTATACCAGTGTACAAATGCACACAGGGCTAACTAATCAGTTAACTTCTATATAACAGTAGACAGTAACTTGACACCTAAGTTAAGCTTAACCCTAATTTCTTTTTAATTACTTACCTATATTGCAGGCTCACCAACTGATGGCAGAACAGAGCTCCAGCAGTGATCAAGGGAGTAGAAGACAGAGGATATCGGGACCTTTCCCCAGGGGGAAATCGTCCCGTTTATCGGCAGCCACATGCTGGGAGCGATAATCGCTCTAGTGTGTGTCCAGCTTTAGGACCAATGTATTTCTCTTTAAGGCACTCAATGTTTCTGTTCAGTGTTATTCTGAAATCCCAATTTTCTAATCACAGCCGAAGATCCTTAAATAAATGAAAGAAAGAATGTTGTATAACACAACCATTAATAGCGAAATGATATGAATGAGCTAAAAGCAGGTAAAATATATACCTTTGACTTTAATATAAGAAAAGACATAGTATTTTCTGTATATGTCATTTTCACAAGTATCATCTGTCATCCAACTTTATATAATACAATTACTAACACTCTCAGTATAAGTAGATAACTCCTCACTCATTTTGTCCTTGAGAACAGCAAGAATTAAACTTCAAACGAGTGACTCCAATAAACGGAATCTGTAAATGGAAATCTGTCACCCACAGAGCAGTAAGGAGTAGAGAGATTCTAATCTCCCCATGAGGACATGGATTAGCGGCTTTAGGTCCCAAAATGAGGATTCCGATTTCGTCAATAAGCCAGCATGAGTCTTTGCCCTCTAGGAATCAAGAACCTTGCTCTGGTCTACATGCTGTACATACAAATGTAAGTACAGTACGCAATCTATAAATGAAGTTTATTGCCTATTCACAGAACTATACCAATAGCACACAAACTCTGTTTCTCTATTCCAACAGCTTATTATTAAGAAGTTTATTATATAATGATACATTTATTATTCTAATCATTAAATAATATATATAAAAGTAGTAAGTATTTTAATGCATGTTTTGAATACACAATTCTTGTACTCTTCATGTCCTACTATGTAATTCAAAATAGTTCCAATTACAGATTGTTGAAAAGTGGAGGATAAGCAACTGGATTTACTGTAATCTATTTATTATAGATGGCTACGTTATTATAGCACTTTTATATGTCATTTAGGATCTGCCTAGCATTATCACACATGAACCACACAATATGCAATCATATTGTAGGATTTGATAAACATTGGTTAACAATCCCTTTCAGAATAGAGTAAAATAAAAGGTTTTATATATTTAATAACTACAAAAAAAAAATCTTCTAGCATTATTTAAACATGCTTAAACATTGTGCCATTAGAACTGTCCTCGTATGATTATTTTGCTTTTGACAGATTTTGACTTATAAACATATTTTGGGAGCAACAGTAAAACAGTAACTTCTACATTTTTGGACTTCAAGTGAATGATTAAAACTTTGTATTATTCAACTTAACTACTGCTAGTTTCAGACAAATTTCTATTTAAAATGATATATCTTTAGAATTATATAAGAATTAAGGACCTCGGGCCGTATTCAGAGATCCGTCTTCGATCGGGCCGCAAATATACGCAACTAAGTGGCAGGTCGGAGCAGGTTACTCCCACCAGAAAAAACAGTCACTCCCCTCGCAACCTCTGGCCGGACCTAAACTTACACCTGCATTGACTTGCCCTATCTGGCCGCACTCACTTCCAGCCTTATGTGTATTAGTTGCGTATATTACTGGCCCTAACTCTGTAAGCGTGCCCACTTTCCCTCATCTCAATGCCTCCCCCCGCCCATTTCCATGAAAATCTTTAGGTCTGTATATTTCCGCCGGACTTAGGGTTGCATTATTCTCCGCCCGATTCACAAGTCCGTCCTTTAGCCATTTCTGACCTTAACTTCAACGTAGACGGCTTATCACTATTACTACGCATGCGCAGTTGATGCAAAAATCGATCCGATCCTAAAAATACGCACTGAACTTTTGTTAGAAATGGATCTCTGAATACGGCCCCTCATGGGGCCACAGGGACATAACAGCTGGCATGTGTTCCTCTCCTTATCAGAAAAACAGGGTTAATGTTAAGGTTGTTGACAGAATCTTATCAGCTAGGTGGCAGGACTAGTCTAAGTGTATGGGTGGGGTTAGAGAGGTTACTTAAGGGGTAGTGTGCATTAAGTCAGGTCTCTTTATTAAAGAATCTCTCTCCCTCCCTTAACATTTATGTAGTATTGTTTCTTAACTTGTTTCTTTTTCTAGACTGTACATGGTTGGGGTGGTAGCAGTGAGGGGTCAGCAGTGTTTTGGCGCATGGGCGAATTATACTGTAGCAAATGTAAAGGTTACATACTTAGAGCACTTCACAGACATAGCTGCTGTGGAGGTCCATTTCGTATTTGTAATAATATGTTTTAACATTAGCAGAGATAGTCTAACAATATTAGAAATATATTACATGTGATTATGAGAAATGTTTAGTGTCAGGAACGGACATATACGCAGGAACTTTTGTTGGTGCCTGAAATATAGTCTGGTGGCTAACACCAGCTGTAACAACTCAGGAGATAACAATGTCTTGTTCTTTGTCTGTTACTTCTTGTGAAAACCCCCCACCCAGACATTTATCTCAAGGTTTGTCTTGCATAAGAGTCATAAATCTTGTAACTAGTGTGAATTTGCTCAATTCTGTATGTATAAATGAGAGCTATTATTGAACAGTAAAACAGTACAGTCTGGTAAGCCAAGCAATTGTGTGGCTTCATTACTTACTCCCATCTGATGGTCTAAAACTTATTACTTTACAGGATATAGGATTTAGTGACTGCAGAATTGAAGGTTGAACCAGTAACCCAGGAGGGTTACCCCGACACTGCTATTCCAGTTCACAGCTGGGGAACTTTCCACCACTGTTCCCTAATTTCCTGGTCCATGAAGAACCAGATTTATGTAAATGTGAAAATGGGTAGGTTAGCCGTAAGGCTCTTCCACCATTTTTATTATAATTTATTTATAAGGCGCCACAAGGTGTCCACAGCGCCGTATAAGATACAACAAAATACAATACAGGTATACAGGGTAGGGATGGACAGCATGGTACATAGATCTAAGTAGATCATAGACCATAGATCTAAGTCTACCACACCAATACCTTCTATACTGTAATAATAATTCCTGTGGTAGTGAGCCAGTTTATTCAATTGTATTCTTAAGGTCTAGCACCTATAGAACAGTATACAGTATAGAAGGAATTGTCTGGTATACTTAGATCAATGGTGGAAGAGACTTAGCGCTTCCCTACCCAGCTTTACATTACTTAAACCATATCTTAGCAGCTGGGCCCCAAAGGTTTGCCACCTTTTATGTGCTCGGGTGAGTAGGTTTGAGCGGGTTCAATGTCCTTTCTGGAAGACCATTCAGGGTTCGCTGAGTTCAAAGGAGCTTGACCTCTGTGGTAGGAAGTAAATGCTGAACTCCCCCCTCTGCTATTGGGCCACCTATTCATCTCTGGATGACAAAATTATTTAGTCATCAATTTTTAATTCAGCCCCAATTAATAAACAATGTTCCCTTTTTAAACGCAGCTATTTTTTCTGCGTCGTTATCTCATTAAGTTGTGCCTGGCTGGATGGTGTCAGAGTGGACTCTTGGCTGCTTGCCGTTTATAAGTAATATTTTTATATTTAGATTTAAAATGGTTTATATAATAGCATATTATTTTGTATTTCCACATGTATAGATGCACATTTTATCATCAAATGCATCCGATTAGGGACAGTAATATATATGTTCATACAAGGCCATAAAGCTCTACCTGGTAGCCACAATCCCAAAGCCTAATCACATTCCCAAAAGAGCAGAGTAGTTGATTAGAAGTAGTTGAGTAGAGTAGTTGATTAGAAGCCTATAGAGCCAAATGAGCCAGATGATCCCAGGACTGTCATTACACTGATTTTTACAGTCATTAGACAGGGGTGTACTGTGAGTGGAGCAAGTGGTACAGCAGCTTGGGTGGCAAAAGTTAAACTAAAAGTTAAACTAAAGTTTGTCTTCTAAAAATCTGTAGTGTGAAGGCAGATAACACTAAATGTGAAGTCAGAAGCCCTGACCAAAAGCATTACAGATGGAAGACTCCTATGTCCCAGTACCTTCATGAAAATGTGCGTGAGGGTGTATGTCTTTTTTCCCCTTGTCTTTGTTTACCCTTTTGTGTTCCTACAACTGTGCTCTAAAGAGAGTTCCTCCTCCCCATGCAACTTGGACCAGTGTAATAGTGGTACCACAGATGGCATCATTGATCTATTTGGACCTGATTTAGAGTTTGAAAATAAGAGAGGAAAGTTACTCCTGGGCAAAATCAAGTTGATTTCAAGGGGAGTCAAGTTAATTGTATTCTCTGTATGCAGGGTTATATCTTTGAATTGCTTACTGCACACAGATAGTGACCAGCTTTACTTTTATACCTGAAGTGTTTGGTAATCTCCCTGATTCTAATTTCATCCATTGAGGTCTATGGAGATGACCAATTTCATGGAGGCCAAGATGTAATGAAATAATCTTGTTAATCAGCTGCAGCATCACTATTAGCTTTTCTATAAAGATAGTAATGAAAGTATTTACTGACAATTTAATAATCAATAAATACTGACATTTTTATTGTAAAACTGTTTTCCTGGCAGTGCTAGATACACCTATGGGTGGAGCTATTCACAGGACACACCTCTTTGGCGCTACAGGACACACCCCTTTGGTGCAGCACCTTGATAGTGCTCTTACAATCTCCCTGATATTCATTTGCAAAAGTAGGCAACCATGTTTTATACTGTTATTTAGACTTGTGCTGGGAAACACCACTGCTCAACACTAATACCATTTGTAACAGATAAAACATGACTCCCCTACAATCAACATGGTTTAGCCCAGGAGTAACTTTCCGCTTTTATTTTCAATCTCTGAATCAATTCCTTTGTTTTGACTATAAATGAGTGCACTGCGCAAAAATGGACTATGTGGATACAAACTGGAATACTTATTGTTGAATATATTTTGACAATTTCACAAAAGATTGTGGTCCGGATTCACATTTACATAGTTGTCGTCTTACATACGTAGTTTTAAGAATGAGGTCTTACACAATCTACGTACAGAAATGGTACATAGTTAGCGAAAATAAGCTACTATGCATGCGTATTAGCTCAATTCTTAAAACAACGTACGTAAGTCGAAAACTGCATAACTGTGAATCCGGACCTATGTTTGGATTCTGCAACAGCTGTGTAAAAGAAAAAACAATGCACATCACTTTCAAGGTAGCAATATTGTGAATGGTAATGAAGGCAGAGCAAATCCAGATTTGTACTGTACATTAGTGGCAATGGACCATTTGTGTTTATTGTCTGAGAGATGTTTCTCAGATAATGTGTCTGTAGACCGAATCTTAATGAGCATTTTACTGCACTGCTCTGAGTACTCCAGACATAATGAGGTAGCATCCCAATAAAAAAGCCATTATCACAAAGCCTGAAAAATAGTGTATGGTGACCTGTGTTAACCTACCATGTGCCAGTGGGGAAAATATGACATACATCTGCGTGTGTGTGTATATATATATATATATATATATA
>WWET01002506.1:169030-190596 GCA_011038615.1 Limnodynastes dumerilii
GACTCACCCTGCAATCAACATGGTTTTGCCCAGGTGTAACCTTCCTCTCTTAATTTCAAGCTCCTTCTTAAGTATTAATCCAGCCCAAAATGTACAGATTACATATAATAGCAGTATCATCCAATGCTTATTGGATGTAAAGTATGGCAATCTGGAGTACATTAAAGGGTTATTAAAATATTACATCCTGGCTGATACTGTATATTTATTCTATTATAAACAATTTGTCAAATGCAATCATAAGTAATAACTAAATAACATTTATTAAACATTTATTAAATATGTTTCCAGTCTAGGCACCCTATCTCTATTTGTTCAAATCTGCAGGAGTATGTTTTAAGCGGGTTCCGTTCACCACTCATAACTATTCCAAAACTATTTTTCTAAAACTTACCCATTCATATGAGGCTGGAGTTGGCTTCTTATTCGGCCAGCTTCTTATTCAATTCTTATTCAGTCTCCAGCTTCTTATTAACTTTTTATTCAGGCTCCAGCTTCATATTCACTTCTTATTCAGGCTCCAGCTTCTTATTCACTTCTTATTCAGGCTCCAGCTTCTTATTCACTTCTTATTTAGGCTCCAGGTTCTTATTACATAGAAACATAGAAAGTGATGGCAGATAAGAACCACATGGCCCATCCAGTCTGCCCAGTTGTTTATTTAAAACTATACTGACCCTAGACCCTACTTACAATCAATTTAGTTTGAGATATAAGATATCCTTATATTTATCCCATGCATGTTTAAACTGTTCTACTGTGTTAGCCTCAACCACTTCAGATGGGAGGCTATACACATTTCCTCTGAATCTACCAACCTCCAGTTTGTATTCATGCCCTCGTGTTCTATTACACCTCTACTTTTGAAAAACGCCACCCTCCTCTATCCAGTCACAACCCTTGATAGATTTGAAAGCTGCTATCATATCCCCCCTCTCCCTTCTCTGCTCCAAGCTATACATGTTTAGTTCCTATAGCTTTTCTTGGTATGGTACCATACACCACACACAGCTGCAAGGAAAGGCTCAGACCATGGCCTTTATTTGTGATTGCTGATCCAGCTAGTCCTATTACACACACTAGAATCCCCAGTGCAGAATGCATTGTCAAACATAGGCATACATATTCTGCACCACTTTGTTGTCCTGAAGCTGAGTCTATCACCCCTAAAGCAAACAAATCCATGCCCAAAAGAAGAAATTTGGGGTTCACAAGCTTCACATAATAATGAGGGACTTTTCGAAAGGGCCATTCTCTCCCAGTCAGTTCTGAATTGGCTTGGAAATCCATTGCTTTTGCCTTGCATAGGAAAAGCAATGGATTCTTGCAAGAAAATAGACAATGGTAGACATTACCCTAACCCTCCCATACCATTCCACTAACCCTAACCCTTCCTTCCCCGCAGCCTAACCCTAATACTCCCTTCCCTGCAGCCTAACCCTAAGACTCTCCTCCTCACTGCCTGACTCTAAGACTTCCTTCCCCGCAACCTAACCAAGACTCCCCTCCCCACAATCTAATCTCTGTTCTAATCTCTGTTCCCACAGCCTGACACTAAGACTTCCCTCCCCACAGTCTGACTCTAACCCTCCCCTTTCATTACTGTAACTTTATCCCTTCCCTTCTATTACTTTATCCCTAACCCTCCCCTTTCCTTACCCTAACCCTCCCTTCCCCAGTGCCTAACCCTAAAACTCCTCAAAGAGTGTTACTCATGTCTCCAGTCAGTGCAGGGAGTCTGTGGTGGGTGCAGCGGAGTTGCTGTGGCGTTTTCGAAATAGAGACAGACAAAAATTAGCTTTCTGTTGTCTCTGCTTATGAAAGACCTTTTTCGTGGTGGTGACTCCCACTGATTCATGAGGAAGGGGTGTGAACAAGTGATGTGTGTAAGTCAGACAATTCTGAAAATTTAGAAACTGTTGTTCTAGGGAAGCCTGTTTCCTTTATTTTTAAATCCTCTTCAAATGTGAGGATAAGCATTAGTAAAAGTAATGTTGATGACAGTATAGACATAGAATAAGAGGATGTCTTTGTGGAGTTTTAAATGTACAACATGATTAGGGAGATCACTGAGGATCTGACACTTATGATGATGGTGTTGTACAACTACAAGCTGATAAAAATTGCCACAGTCATACACCTCTGGCAACAATTTGCGCCATTGATGAGCGCATTGTAATGCCTGGACAAACAACCAAGAACTCCAACTCCTCTGTATGAAAATACTTTTACCCATTCCTGACAACAGTTTTTTTGAAGGCATCTGTGCCCTTTGTAGCACCAAATTAAGTAGAGGCAAGGACGTTAAACATATAGGCATCTCTTCCCTGTTATGTCATTTGCATCATTTGCATTGAACTCACAGAAATTCTTATCAAAATCTGGAAAATCACAACAAGCAGTTTAGCGCTATGGTTAGATCCCAGCATATCCAAACTCCACCAGAAACACCTTCATCCTCATCATCCTTATTAGTGAGTGGGGGCAGTCCTGCATCTTAGGGTGAGCTAACTCCCTTAAGGAATTCATGAGTGAAAGGGCTGCTGCTGCTTCTGCTGTGGGTGAATCTTCATCACAGGAGACCAAGAAGAAGACCGTTTCCGATGGGGGAAGGGATAGTTTTGGGCTGCGGGATAACAATGGTTATTATCTTCTATCCGGAAAACCACTTCCCACACAACAGCTCATGCACAGGGGGGCTACTCTTTGTTTCTGTGGTTTTCATAATTATTTTGGAGAAACTCTGTGATGTCATAGGAAAATGGTTCACCCCATTAAAACTGTCCTTCTGATTGTAGAAGTAACATTTTTGGTGACTTTTGAATTGGTAATATGGAACACATAACTTGTTTCCTGCATGTTATAAACTTGGTGGTGTAGCATTTACTGTATTATAAAATGAAAGGTCTCTGCAGAAGATGCTGGCCATGGCCCGTAAAATGACTGACATTTTCGGAATTCAGCAATGTAGAACTTGGCAGCACCTGCAGAAAAGTTCAGTTTTCCCTGCCACTAACTTAAGCTAGAGGTAGTAACCCAGGTGGAATTCAATCCTTTTTTGCTTCAGCAACAGAATGAATAAGAACAAGCCATCAAGACATACACGCCAAGCCATGAGATAGGGAGAGAGGAATGTTACCTTACTGCAGGATACTTCAGAATAATCTCAGTTTTATGCAAGGTACTGAAACCTTTTCAAATTTTGACCCATGCAGTGATTTAAGATGATGCCAGCATAAGTCAGGTCATCCCCTTAATTAAACTGGTGTAGAAGAAGCTTGAGATACTGAAACAGAAGGTGAAAGTAAGCGAATACGCTAAGTTGAACATGTCGATAAAGTCCCTTATAAGCTTTGTTAGGACACAAAGGTTAGCAACATCTTGGAATCAAATTACTACATTTTAGCAACTATGCTCTATCCTAGCTTTTTGTTTTCTAAACGACACAGATATTAAAAGGTGAAAACAGATACTTGCGAGAAACTTGTCACCTCAAGTAGCACCGGACATGTCTCCTGCTTCAGCTTCTGCAGGAAATGCTTTTGCCAGGAAACAACTGACATGTTCAAACACCACCATTGGTGATGGAGAATCAAAGCAGAGCACCACAGTCAGAGATTATAACATCTGGCCTGGCTTAAAAGATATCCCCACATGTAATGACACCACCTCTGTGACTCACATACTGTAACGATCAATAGAATGGTGGAGGACTACATAAATGATAATTTACAAAGTAGTACCACAGACATACCTTGTCAGCAATCTGCATTAAATTGCAATTTAAATGGAGACTGTCACATGGATTCCAGTGGAGATAAGTTAATATTGTGCGATGATGATAAACAACAGTTATGAGAAGGATGACAACTTGAACCTTAATGATATAACCAGTCTGAACCTTAAGATTTACAACCCAAAAGTTATCTTTTTTTTTATTTTTATCTATACATTTGTTAAAATGTAATGTTATTCGGGGGGTCCAAATATTGTCTCGACCATCTATACGTGAAAATTACAGTACAACTACCTCACACATGAATTTGCATTATGCCAAGCTACCCATTATGCTGTATCAGTAGTAAATGACTTTTTATCAGATTGGATATATCAATTGGATAGGACATTAAGCAACCCACCGGAATCTAGAAATCTAATTTTATCCCATTATATCATGATTGGGGTGGCCATGGATTCAAGGCAATTGCAAATTAGTTTTGCTAAATGGCAAGAGATTTTTCTGGCTTTTGCAACTCCTTAAATCACTCAATTTTTATTGCTTAGTACTGAAAGCAAGCACCTATAGAGAGATGTTCTTAACATTTTCTATAAGGGTTACTTTTCTAAATTGACCAAAATGTCACTATCTAGCTGTATTATTTTTCTATAACATGTTAGTATGTCCCAAAATTAAAATCTTGTGCAGACAAGTCCAATTATATATCTCACATAATCTCCTTAATTATGTACAGTACTTCTGGATCCAAGATGGGACAATATACTCCATTTGTGAATAAAAAAAGCCCCCCCTCCCATCGAATATAAAATTATTTTGTCCTAAATCACCTTTGATTTCCGTATGGAGTGGATGAAGGTATCACTACATAAACAACAACATACGGAAACATTTTTTTTTGCTGTGGGAGAAATAATATATTGACAGGTTGTCACTCTCAATTATAAACGCTTTCATCGGGTTAATTGGTATGAAACATGGCTGCTTTAATCAAACCCACCTATTTTCGACATCCCACTTGCGATGTCCCACTGCCAGCAAATATTCATGCCCTGCCAGAGTGAGCTAATTGTAGATCCCTAGAAGGAATGCCCATCACCGACTGGTGAGTTTTTCCCCAACCCCAACCCTTTTCCTAATCCACACCCTAACCCTTCCCTTCCATTACCCTAACCTTAACTCTCCCTTCCCTGCAGCCTGACCCTAACCTTCTCCTTCTCCAATCCATCCCCTCTGTGCAGCCTAACCCTAAGACTCCCTTCCCCACAGCCTAACCCTAAGACTTCCCTTCTCCGATCCATCCCCTCCCCACAGCCTAACCCCAAGACTTCCCTTCTAAACTCTATCACCTCCACACAGCCTAAACCTAAGACTCTCCTTCTATGCTAGATCTCTTCCCGCAGTCCACTAACCTGTAGGGTCTTACGTCGGGTCAGGATGTCAAAAAGGTAATGAATGGGACGAGGCTGAAGTTGGTTTCTTATTCGACCAGCTTCTTATTCAATTCTTATTCAGGCTCCAGTTTCTTATTCAAGCTCTAGCTTCTTATTCAGAATATGTTATTTTAACCAACAACATTGTACAACAACTCTTACACACATTTCAATTTTAGTTTGAATTTCCCAGCAAAATTTTGAGTATGAAATAGGACGGCATAGTGGGCATAGGTACCATATTTGACCATTTTGAATAAGTAGCTGTAGTTTTATAAGGGTTAAATGGTCTCGGGCAACAAATTTGACACTTGGAATTACATAGAAACATAGAAAGTGACGGCAGATAAGATCCACATGTCCCATCTAGTCTGCCCATTTGATTATTCAAAACTATACTGACCCTAGACCCTATTTACCCTCAATTTGGTTTACAATTTAGGATACCCTTATATTTATCCCAAGCATGTTTAAATTGTTCTACTGTATTGGCCTCAACCACCTCAGATGGGAGGCTATTCCACTTATCTATCACCCTTTCAGTAAAGTAATTTTTCCGCACATTTCCTTTGAATCTACCACCCTCCAGTTTATATTCATGCCCTCGTGTTCTATTACACCTTTTCTTTTGAAAATTAACAGAGGGTTGTCACTTACATGTGACCCACTTTAACCCTTAAAACTACAACTTCTTATTCAAAATGGTCAAATGAATGTGGGTCACATATAAGTAACCACTCTCTGTTGACACAAAGTGTCAAATTTGTTACGCAAGGCCATTTAACCCTTGAAAAATGACAGCAACTTATTCAAAATTGTCAAATATGATGTATGTGCCCACTTTGCCATCCGATTTCATGGGCAAAATATTTATGCGCAATGCGAAATGAATGTGGGTAACATATAATTGGTTATCGTCTGTTGATTCCAAAATTTGACACTTGATTCCAAGTGTCATACTGGTTGTCCAATGCCATTTAACCTTTGTAAAACTACAGCTACTTATGCAAAATAGTCAAATATAGTGTCTGTGCCCACTTTGCCACACAATTTCTTGCCCAAATCATTGTTGGGCAATGCAAAATGCTTGTGGGTAACATGTAAATGACTATCCTCTGTTAATTTCAAGTGTCTAATTTGTTCCCCAATGCCATTTAACCTTTGCAAAATTACAGCTACTTATTTAAAATGAAAATAATTGTTAGCGCTCTGAGTAAAAACATAGAAATGTTTAATTAACACCAAATAAAAATCAACAATAAAATATACAGTATAAAATCAGAAAACTTGCTTGCTGTCAGAGAGAAAAAAAACTCAAAGTTATGCCACAAGGCAATGAATATGAATATACATTTTAATTTTATTTTGATTTGCCCAGCAAGATTTTGGGCATAAAATAGGATGGCAGAGTGAGCAAAGACACCATATTTGACCGTTTTAAATAAGTTCATTTAAGGAAACCGGCTGGACTTATTCTGAACCTTTTTCTACCAGCAATTGTAGTTCAAGTTGATTTTAGACATTATTACACTATGCTTTCAATTGCTTTTATTTACATGTGAATGATGACTGCAGTAAGAACCTAGGGCCTGATCCAGACCTACGCCGATGCGCTTACTAAAGCACAGCGTATCGGCATCCACTCTCCCCGACACTCCCCCTGTGCGGGTGTATTTCCCATTGCTTACGCCGGCTGAAGGCTACCCTAACTTCAGCCGGCGTAAGCAATGGGTAATACGCTCGCACACGAGCGTGCTACCGCTAAGCCCTCCCTCATTAAACTACCTCGCCCCGGCCACCTACACTGACCTTAACGTAGGTACGCTAGGGGGACGCCCCCTCCAGCGTCCCTACGCTGTTCCTACGGACGTGGCAACATCTGTCCGGCCCATGCGCAGATCGGCTTTTCAGCCGATCTTACGCTTACGCCCGCCGTCGCTAGGACCGTCTGGATCAGGCCCCTAGAGAGTAGATCTACAAGTCCATATACATGGGGGAGCTGATCCATGAGACAACACGACATATTGTTTTAAAGGTCTAAGAACCAGGATTAGTTCATCAGGATTACAAAAGGATTATAAATAGAGGCTGAACATTACAAGGGGCAGACAATGGAGGCTGGACATTACAAGGTGCATATATGAAGGCTTGACATTACAAAGGGCATACATGGAGGCTGAATATTAAAAGGGGCATACAAAGGAGGCTGGACATTAAAAGGGGCAGACAGTGGAAGCTGGAATTAAGAGGGGCAGACATGGAGGCTGGACACTACAAGGGGCTCAATTATAAAAAAAAATTATAAGGGGGCTGTAAAAAACACTGAAACTTATGAGGGGGCTGCAATAAGGGCTGACAAGAGGTGAGCTCCTGCACTTTTTTTTATAACAAAAATATTAAAAATGTCGTATTGTCTCATGGATCAGCTCCCCCATGTATATGGACTTATAGATCCACTCTCTAGGGGCCAGATCCAGAACAATGCTTGTGAGCGAATTTACGCATGGCGGAGACGTAAAATCGCCTTTTGGTAAGCACTGCGCATGCGCACCATAGAAAATATGCTCAGTAACGTAGCGTAATTGTGAACATCGTAACTGTGAACGTATGGGCCATTCACGTATGTGTCACGTAAATACTTACGTGTGGGTGTGCTGATGTTACGTCAGTCCAAAATACATCTGAATTACGTTAAGTAGGCGGGGGTTAGTATTTAAAGTGTACAGTATGGGCGTGCTTAGCCGCGTAAATTCGTTTAGCCCATACGTACGTGTGCGGATCACTGCGGTTATGTTGGCAAAAGTTAAGGTAGGGTTTGAAAAGCGTATCTTGACAAAATAAGTACATTCAAGAGGTGTGCCTAGGGGAGTGTATAGAAGGTACGCAAGCGAAAATACGCTACGCGAGTAAACGTACGGCAAACGTAGTTCTGGTTTTACCTCTAGGTTCTTAATGCAGTCATCATTCACATGTAAATAAAAGCAATTGAAAGCATAGTGTAATAACGTTTAAAATCAACTTTACTTTCTCAATTAAAAGATTGGCTGCATACCAAAAGACAATTTAAAAGTGCATATATGAAAAGACAAAAGTCTTATCTGCCTATGGGCTCTCCAACATGTCCTCCGACTTGCCCTCAGTCCAATGCCGCTGGTGTAGGCAAAAACCGTAACTACAGTTCCTTGGGCAGTGGAGAGGTCTGGACAGTCAACATAAACAGGTTCAGGTTCAAGGGGGGAGAGACTTAGTGTTAATGTTAGGGTGAGGATTAGGAAGTGAGTTGGGGATAGCATAGTTACTTACCTTTCGGAGCACTGTGTTTGGTGCTCCACGGTTTGATTGCTATTCCTCTTCGAGGCATAAGCAATCATTTGCCAAGCCAGTTCGGAACTGGGGACAATGGCAATCTCATCAATGGATGTATGGATTGCCCCTCTTTATAGAAGTGTTACGACACCGCTGGGGTGTCTGGGAGTAAGGGTACCCTGGGATTACATTGGCCGAGGACTGGGATGACCGGGTACAAAGACAATAAGGAACGAGCAACTCACCCGGGTGTAGAGCCTGAGATCGGACCGAGTTTTCGCTAGGGCCCCTGATGGTGGGGATAGACTGGAGCTGGTAGGAAACCGTCAGGACTACATCCCCAGAGAGATTACTCGGGAGATGAGCCGAACGTCAGAAGGAAAAGATAGGTAAGTACAAGTAAGAGCAGAGGAAAAAGGGGAAAAAGGCGGATCAGAAGGTTATGACCGGCGACAAACAACAAAAACCAAATAACGTAACACTACGGACTGGGTAAAGACAGACTGGACTAAACAAGACTAACCTAACAAATAGGGGCTAACACTCTCGCAATCAGCCAAGCAGCGGGGACTCCCCGAATGGAGCAAATACATGCGCTCAGGGAAGGAAAAGGTAACCCGGGAAGGTGAATACACTAAGGTGGGAGAGAGAGCGCAAGAGGTAAATAACAGGGTAAGCAGGACTTGATAAACAAGGTAGGTACTGGGGCACACATAAATCAATGGCACAGAGCACAATGGAAGCCAGACACACCTCCAGGGACAATTAACCTGCAGCTGGGAGAAAAACCAGACAGAAAGAACTAGGCAAGGAATTAACACACACTCTGCCAGGATGAACCTGCAGAGTGTAACAAGAAGCTAGGAGCCAAGGCTCTGGATAATGAAAACTAGTTGGGCATTCTTATGCACAGGAAAATGAGCATGCGAGCAAACCTACCTATTGCAATGTCTGCTGACTTCATTTATTATTTTGGGTAGGGATACAAGTTCATGGTGCTCATCCCTTTGATTTAGATGGTATCCTAATCACCATAGGTAGAAAAGGTCACACGTAGTAATTATAACACTAATGCATTTGACAGTTTAGCTTAATGGGCAATTTTATGTAGGGAATCTCACTGAGGGCCTTACTTTTACCTTACCTCCAATGGTATCTGGTAACTGTCGAAATGCCCTTTATAACGGCTTATTGCTTTTATAGATCTTGTTTCATTGTACTGCCTTTAGAGTCATCTCCGCTGACCGGCCTTAGCAGATTTCAGTGTTTCTCATCAGCTCAGCCTTAGGCTGTGACAACAGGCATTTCCATTAAATGTAAGCATATGCCTCTCC
Source organism: Limnodynastes dumerilii (assembly GCA_011038615.1). NCBI lineage: Eukaryota > Metazoa > Chordata > Amphibia > Anura > Limnodynastidae > Limnodynastes > Limnodynastes dumerilii. The sequence goes on from WWET01002506.1 coordinate 178,840, forward strand.
TTTCTTACTTTATCGGCTGCATATTGGTCTTTTTTCTGATGTTTAGAAGATGAGCTTCTGGCAATTACAATTAGCGCTTATTTATCTCATTATACAGTCTTTTGAAGCACAATGCTTGTGATCTGCCACATGACACAAGAGGCTCAGGGATATGTAGGAATCTTAGATGATTGCACTACAAGGAGTTAATATGTATCAATATAAGGCTGCTCATTATCTGCGCTCAAGCGACCCCTAGCAGTATCTTTATATGCATTTAAGAATAGCATTATTTGTACAACAAAAATGTGGGTTGGTTTATACAAATGCGGATTTTCCTTGTTTTTGTGTGGTTTTGTATTAATCCCATTATATGGCACAGAAAAAGAAGGTTTTGGGGTCCCTCCTCAGGTTTGCTTTACCTGATGGCACCTAATCCGTCAGCCTAAGCGACATAAAAGATCTGATACCAGCAGACAGGAAGGGGTCATGTCTGGACTGGACATCAAGGCTTATTCTGGATCCTTATCTTGACCTTGTCCAGACATTGGTTTATGTTTTTGCAAGGCTTCCTTATGCAACTGGGGGTTGCATGGCATTTCTCTTGCTCTCAGTTTTTAGGTTCAATAAGGTATGGGGGCAGGCAGCAGTAAAGTTGGTGTTTAATGGTGTTTTGAGGTGCACAAATCCAAAACTGATAAGGAGAAGATTTTTTCACATCCCAAAAGGGGATTGATATCTGCTTAGTGGTTTCAGCTAGACAGCATCTAGCATGGTGGTCTGAGAAGGGTACTACATGGTTGGCCCATAGTAATGGTGATCCCTTGACCAAGTAAAACTTTGTTTTTGTAAATAAAATTTATAACAGATTTTTGTAATAGGTGTTTAAGAAATTTGGGACTTGACCCTGCTTTGTATGGGAAGCATTTATTTTGTAGAGGCGCTGCCACTTCCGCTGCCCTAGAAGGACAACCACCTAACATGATCAAGGTGCTAGGGTGGTAAAAATCGAACGCCTTTATTAAATTATGGGTATTACATCAGCGTAAAACAAGTTAAGTGTTAAGTTGGGGTAACGCCCAAGCTGAGCCTCTTAGAAGTTAGCTGCATGCCTTCAGGGGCACTGGGGGATGTTCTCCTATTTTCATTCCCAGTAAGACTCCTGATTTGGGCCCTGGGTTGTCTTGGAGGTTTACCAGAGTTTTTTTTTACCCCCGTTGGGTTGGGCCGTGTAGCCCCTTTCCCCTTCCTCATTACCTGTCCTAGCTCAGGTTAGGTTAATATGATAGATGCTAAGTTAAGCTTGCTTCAGTATGGTAGGGTTAAGTTAAGATTCATTACTTCTTGTTTTCTAGATGGCTACAGTGAGTCTGTCGTCATGAGACTTGGAGTGAACAGTGAAGCAGGAGATGCATAATTCAGGCTAAATTTCTGTACTTGAAGAATATTTGGTCTTTGATTCCCTCGCTTGTTTTAGCGTGTCACAGTTAACACCTAAAAGATTGACAAAAAGCGGAAAAAGCTCAATACCTTGGTGGCTAAATTTTTATCTGCATCCGATAGGTTGCCCATAACACACCCAGAAATTAGGCCTGATATGTTGTGTAGAGACAATGGGGTGTATCTGGCAGAGCAAGGGAAAGAACTGTTCCTGAAAAATGTGATGGGGGCCCTCGAAGATACTAGAAGTTACCTTCGTTGTGCCGTAGCAGTGGGGGGTCAGCAATAAGGGGGTGTTGGTCCATGGGGGAATTTGGAGGAAAAGGGGGGAACCGGTCTGGCAACAAACACAACCCAGGATTGATGTAAAAACATTATACCCTAGTGATTTTGTCCTTAGGGTCTGCCACCTTCCAGGTGCTGGGGTGCACAGTGCATTAGTTCTGGAGGCCATATCTCCAGAAAGACATAAATACATTAGAGACATTAGAAGAGCAACTAAAATGGTCCATGGCCTTTGTAACAAATCATACCAGGAAAGGCTAGAGGAACTAAACATGTATAGCTTGGAGCAGAGAAGGGAGAGGGGGGACATGATAGCAGCTTTCAAATACATCAAGGGTTGTGACCAGATAGAGGAGGGTACCATTTTTCAAAAGAAAAGGTGTAATAGAACACGAGGGCATGGATATAAACTGGAGGGTGGTAGATTCAAAGGAAATGTGAGGAAAAATTACTTCACTGAAAGGGTGATAGATAAATGGAATATTCTCCCATCTGAGGTGGTTGAGGCCAATACAGTAGAACAATTTAAACATGCTTGGGATAAATATAAGGGTATCCTAAATTATAAACCAAATTGAGGGTAAATAGGGTCTAGGGTCAGTATAGTTTTCAATAAACAAATGGGCAGACTAGATGGGCCATGTGGCTCTTATCTGCCGTCACTTTCTATGTTTCTATGTTTCTATGAACGGGACTGAGTGTTCTGAGTATTCTTGCTGGAAGACCGGTTTCGAGGGGGCGCCAAAAAGAGTTGAGCAATGGTGGTTTGTTGAGAGGAACTTGCTGAACTGCATGTCTGCTATTTGGGCCACCAATTCCCTCCTGGATGACAAATTAATATAGTCATCAATTCTAATTTGGCCTCAGTTTAATAAACCATGTGCCCTTTTTAATTGCAACAAATGTCTCAATGTCATTATTTCTATAAGGTGTGCCTGGCTGGATGATGTGTCAGTGTCAGTCAAATATTCTATAGGGTCGTATCGTTTAAGAATCGTTTACTTACTAGTGCCATAGGGCTGCCTTATCTGTCCGTGCACCTTCCTGCCTCCCCCCACCTTCCCCAGCTAATCTGAAAACCTCCCCCGTCCCACTTCTTCCTAACCCACCCAATGATTTCATCTCGCCTGCAAAAATCGTTTTTTGTAAATAGAGCCCAAAGTCAACAATCAACAGAACACTTCACAAGAGTGAATATAGAGGGTTTCCCACAAGATGTAAACCATTGGTGAGCCACAAAAACAGGAAGACCAGATTAGAGTTTGCCAAACAACATCTTAAAAAGCCATTACAGTTCTGGAACAACATCCTATGGACAGATGAGACAAAGATCAACTTGTACCAGAGTGATGGGAAGAGAAGAGTATGGAGAAGGAAAGGAACTGCTCATGATCCAAAACATAGCACCACATCAGCGAATCATGGTAGTGGTAGTGTCATGGCGTGGGCATGTATGGCTGCCAATGGAACTGGTTCCCTTGTATTTATTGATGAGTTGACTGCTGACAAAAGCAGCAGGATGAATTCTGAAGTGTTTCGGGCAATATTATCTGCTCATATTCAGTCAAATGCTTCTGAACTCATTGGACGGCGCTTCACAGTGCAGATGGACAATGACCCGTAGCATACTGCAAAAGCAACCAAAGATTTTTTGAAGGCAAAAAAGTGGAATGTTATGCAATGGCCAAGTCAATCACCTGACCTGAATCCGATTGAGCATCACTTGATGAAGACAAAACTTAAGGGAAAATTCCCCAAAAACAAGCAGGAACTGAAGACATTTGCAATAGAGGCCTGGCAGAGCATCACAAGGGATGAAACCCAGCTCAGCGTAACATCGCTGCTCTGCCACGACACTCCCCCTTGTTGGAGTGTATATACACTCCCTTATGCCGGCTGAAGGCTACCCTAACTTCAGCCGGTGTAAGGGAGTTTAAATACACTGGGACGGTGGTGTTAGTAAGATAACGCTGCCCTCCCAGCCTAATTACCCTCCCTCCCCCCGCCTCTCTGCACTAACCTCAGCGTAGTAATGCTGGGGGATGCCCCCTCCAGCATTACTACGCTGAAGCTACGGACCGGGCGTTTCCGTAGCTTTTTAGCCGATCTTATGCTTACGTCTGCTGTAGCTAGTACGGCGGGCGTAGTTCTGGATCAGGGCCAATGTCCCAATATTTATGGACCTGACTGTATATATAAGCAAATTAATTTTGATTTTCATATCAAACATATATATTTCGAAAGAAAGAAAGAAAGAAAGAAAGAAAGAAAGAAAGAAAGAAAGAAAGAAAGAAAGAGAAAGAAAGAAATAAATTGTGATATGGAATGTATGTAAAAAGACTTTCCATACCTAAACAGTCTGGATCAGTTGCACAGGGAATGAGTATTTCATTGCAACTGAGTATGAAAATGTATAGGTGAATGATCTGAGGCATGTAAAACAGTAGGCTATGCAATTACGTTCACTTTTGTAGTAGTTTGCTAATGGTGTTGATATTTTAGAATAATTTTTTTTTTTTGTGAGTCTTTATAATTTTCATCTTTTGCACTGTATGTAATGTTGAATATGTACAAGTCTTTTGAACTCCAAACTATAATAGTATAGCAGTGTGGCAGGTTTGTAGAGCTAAGTTAATGGCGTGCAGGGAGCTAATTGAACTATGTAGTCTGTTTCTCTGCATTTACCTGTTCTTGGCTTCCCACAGGACTGAATAAACTGCTGCATTTTCATTAGAATGTGGTGAACCACCCTTTTCTTTATACACAGTCGAATTATATCTCTGTACCCACTTTAGTCAGCTTGTTCCCATGACACACACAAAAAAAAACTATTCAAATTCTGAAAAAAGCTGAAATATAGTTCTGGAAATTAATATTTCTAGTTCTCATTCATACCATTATACCAGTTCCCCTGAGATTGATAAACATGGCTAGAAAAAGTTAAATAAGATGGACTGCACGACTTCAAATTGATTAAATATGTATAAGCAAGTGAATACAATAATCAAAGGCAACACTAGCAGAGGGACCTAATCCAAAGAGGTAAAAATATATCTCTGCAACAAAGCTGTCTTGGTTATGTCCAGGGATACTTCCTCTACAGCTTTAATAATAGGTATATATGCAATGTGAGTATTGAGCTGTTATTTTTGGTCTGAAAAACAATCCTGGAAATAAAACAGGACAGTTGTATGTCGTTCTGGAGCTGGATGGCATTACTGAAATAAAATGACTAGCTCAGTCGTATGTTTGGTGATAACCATCTTTGTTATTTAGTTCTGGATATCTGAACTTATTAATATAATACATATTTATACATTAAGGGAGTATTCAATTATGTGTACAGAGGTGAATTACCACATATATTACTGATATTTTCTTTATTACAGTAGCCATCAACCACAGTAAACTTAAGAACGTGGAATGTCTTTTAAGTTTGAGACTACTTCCAACACTGACTGTTTCAATGCTTTATTAAATAGCCTCTTAGGGCTATATTTACTAAACTGCAGGTTTGGAAAAGTGGAGATTTTGCCTACAGCAACCAATCAGATTCTAGATCCCACTTTCCTATTACATAGTAGAAAATGTCAGCTAGAATCTGATTGGTTGCTATGGGGAACATCTCCACTTTTCCAAACCCGCAGTTTAGTAAATTTGGCCCCTAATGTTTTTCTTATTTCAAAGTTTTTCTTAATTCTTACACTTAATCTCTGGATTCTCATTAAGGAGCACTGGGTACGATACTCAGAACTTCATGGAGGATCTAGGAAGAGGACCTGTAAATGTGTGGAAATCCTGTTCTGACCCAGAGCAGGATGTGAAAGGAGTTTTCTGTATTAACTGAGCCTCATCACAGAATCTCCATGATGTTGTGATGACACTAGACACTTCAGGCTCAATGACAGAGCACAGTTAGGACTAAGACAAGACTTCTCTGTGTGTGCAGGTGAGCTGAAACTTCCCCTAGCCAGGAATAGCTCAAGAATATGTGAACAATACATATATATATATAGTATATATACTTCTATAGTTGTGAGCAATTTTTTGTAACAAAAGGGCATGGAGGATCCCTTGGTGAAAAACCTCAGAGTCTCTATCTTTAAGCAGAGTCTTAATTTTTCTATATGTAGATTGCGTATATGCTGTCTTTTAGACCGCATATACGCAATCTACGCATCGAAACGATACGCAGATTACGTACAATAGCTATTGTTTATTGAATTACGGCCGTCTATGGAAGACGGACGTAGTTCTGGATCCGGCCCATTGTTTTTTACATGCAGGCACATAGTTAATGGATTAGGGTTAATGGTTGCGGTTACATTATTAGTGGGTTAAGGTTAATGATTGCTGGCACATTATCCATGGCACAGCATGCCATTAACACTTGGCATGCTGACGCTTATGGTACTAAAAGACACAGCATGCCCTGCAACACTTGGACATACTGTGCCTTTTAGTACTATATGCGACAGTATGATAAAGGTTAATGTCAGTCCGAAGCATTCTGTGCCATATCTTTAAACTTTAGAAAGGGTTTTTTTAACCATATTTAAAGAGTTTTTTTTATTTTATGTTTTTAAAGCCACAGTTTTTTTTTTTTTAACAAAGTGAGTGTTGATTTACATCAAATCGACACTCACATCCAGGTGATTTTTAAGGATTATTTTTTTGGGTGATTTTTCTCCAACTTTACAAAGCGACACCTAATAAATTGTGCAGTTTTTTATCTACCATTTCAAAATCGCTATGGCGATCTTAAATATAGTGATTTTGAAAAACAGTGTTTGGGCGATTTTGCATTAGTAAATCTAGTGATTACAAAATTGCCGCAAATATCTCCCAAAAACAGCAATTTTTTACAAATTACCACTTAGTAAATCTGGCCACTGGTATCTAAGTTACTCTCAAGTTCCACCAGGAACACCATGATAATACCTCTTTATGACAGCACTGCACCACCATATTCCATCGCAATGACTCCAAAGCACTTACTCACGCTGTATTGCCTGCCTCAGTGTATCTCATATTTTCAGCAGGTGCTGTTGTCTTTGATGACTGTTGTATTCAGAGTTTTACTTATATATGCAGTGGGCTGACACCAGGGGCCAGATTTACTAAGCTGCAGGTTTGCAAAAGTGGAGATTCTAGCTCGCTTTCCTATTACATACTAGAGAATGCCAGCTAGAATCTGATTGGTTGCTATGGGCAACATCTCCACTTTTCCAAACCCACAGCTTAGTAAATCTAGCCCCAGGTCCCTTTCACAGACAAATTAGTATAGAGTTGCCAGATCAATAAATTCCTCAAAAAGCAAAGTCTGTTGGTAAGTTTAGCTGCTTTATGGAAAATCACTGGAAAAAAACAAGCATTTGCCTAACTTTTGCAAAGCTTTTTCTGTGGCAAATAATGATGCATATTAAATATTGTACAAATGGTTAATATGCTATTTTCATATAAAATATTTTAGAGCATACTCAAAAATGGCATAAGAAATGATGCTCTGCGGCCAGAGCCACTAAATGTCTTAAAGAAATAGCAGCCAGCAGCTGCATAGGATCTTTCTGATTGTATTGACACAAGGGGGTAGAGCCAGAACTACGTTTGCTGTACATTTACTCGCATAGTGTATTTTCGCGTGCGTACCTTCTATACACTCCCCTAGGCACTCCCCTTGAATGTACGTATTTTGTCAAGACACGCTTTTCAAACCCTGCCTTAACTTTTGCCAACGTAACCGCAGTGATCTGCACACGTATGGCCAACACGTATTTACGCAGCTAAGCACGACCATACTGTACACTTTAAATACAAACCCCCGCCTACTTAACGTATTTCAGACGTATTTTGGACTCACGTAAAATTGTCACGCCCACACGTAAGTATTTACGTGACACATTTGTGAATGGCCCATACGTTCACAATTAAGCTACGTTACTGAGCATATTTTCTATGGTGCGTATGCACAGTACTTACCAAAGGGCAATTTTACGTCTCCGCCACGCATAAATTCGCTCACAAGCGTTGTTCTGGATCTGGTCCAAGATTCTTTTCCAGGACTCTCAGAGTAAAGCCAGTGTGGAGGACTTGTCTTTGGTAAATTATTATGTATGTTGTTTTTAATATCCATAGTAGTTATACCCAGTATTAAAATTTCATATAGTAGTTGGGGGAAACTATGGGACGTATTCACAGATCCGTTTTTGTGTGATGTTGCGTGCGTATTTTTAGGAGTGGATTAACCGCGCATGTGTAGTCAATTTGTTCACGCTAATTATGTAGTATTTACGCACATAAGTACTTTAGGCACAGACTTGTGAATCACACTTAGGGACTTGCATACGGACGGGCGTGTTTTTTTTACGTACGGTAAAAGTTACGTGAAAGTGGGCGGAGAGAGGCATTTCAATGGGCATTTGGGGGCGCGGTTAGATAAATACGCACGTTCGTAAGTAACACACGCACGTAAGTAAAAACGTAGAGATAAAGGTGCCGTATGGAGGCGTAAGGCACCGAAAACCCGCCCTGCCAAGGGGCGTATCATGGGTATTGCCTTGCTATGTGTGTGCGTAAAAATACGCACATAGTAAATACGGATCTGTGAATACAGTCCTATGTCACTAATAATTGGTAACTAACAACACACCACTTAATATAAGATCACAATGTACAGCATGATAAATACGCACGTTCGTAAGTAACACATGCACGTAAGTAAACACGTAGAGATAAAGGTGCCGTATGGAGGCGTAAGGCACCGAAAACCCGTCCGGTCAAGGGGCGTATCATGGGTATTGCCTTGCTATGTGTGTGCGTAAAAACACGCACATAGTAAATACGGATCTGTGAATACAGTCCTATGTATGTCATTTTTTTATACTGGTTAACATATTGGGCCATTGGGTCTTTTAGACCGCATATACGCAATCTACGTATCGAAACGATACGCAGATTACGTACAATAGCTACTACGCATGCGCAGTAGCTATTGTTCATTGAATTACGTCCGTCTATGGAAGACGGACGTAGTTCTGGATCCGGCCCATTATTAGTAATTGAGAAATCAGTTAACTACTCTGTAGTGCTATGCAGTATTAACATTTCCATTCAGTAGTTTTCCTTATTAATAAAATAAGAGACAGTAGTTTTATCCAGTACTAAAATTTACATATAGTGGTTTCCATGTTTATTTTCATTTTAATATTTACATTTTGATTCAATATAATTCCTACTCATGTCAAAAGCGGTCTACGACCCTGTAAGCCCACTGATTGTTCACAGCATATCAGATCATCAAAAGATATTGCAGACATATACATTTAATTTTATGCATGTAAACATTTTTAGAGAATAAACTTTAATATATGTAGTCAGTCTTACAAAAACAATTGGTATGGTTATGTGTATTTTGTAAGCTGCACTCCCTGGGGACAGAATGCAAATATGCCTTTCATATTCAGGATAATAGGATTCTGGGTAATGTCATTTAGAGTAAATGGAATTGCCCAGAAGTCGATCCTCCTGAACAAGAGTGTTTTATTTAAATGTTGTCCATAGAGAGTATAGATTAAAAATCTCCTTGATTCTGCCTATTGTTTCAGTATGGATTTCAGTAAAGATATGGATTCTGGCCAAAATATTCTAGAAGTCCTAAAAATATGAAACTGGATATCTGTAACAAGATGATCCTGTATAGGAAAAGCTGTGCAGAATAGCTAATACCATAACACTGTAGAACGCTGTATTTTAGTTAGTAGTATAGATGTTTGGCTATAAAGATTCATCTTTCACTCTCAAAAATACATCATTTGGAAGCAAAGACAGATGGGGATGTTAAAATATAAAATAAAATTTGTATTTTATGTACAAATCCAAGTCCAAATCATTTTATATATTTTCACAATTATTTGTACAGAAATAATCAAGACATCAAAATTACTGTTATTATAAGTAAAGCACCATAGATGGCAATTAAATAAGCAAAATGTATTCATTTTTTTTTTTATTCAAGAATTTTGGACCATTTAACAGAAAATACAGTATTCTACAGTACATCTACTACTGGATATACAGCACATTCATTTAAATATTTGTTGTTGTTTTTTTTTTTTATGTAAGAAATAAGTATGCACAGATTCCAAAAACTAGCGAACCTAAGTGGCAAGCGCACTCATAACACTCCCCACGTTCTTATGGATTTTAGCTGATTTCCGCCACCATAGGCCTTCTTTAACTTTCCGTGCATATGTTTGTGTGGACTTTGCTAATGTAAGACTAGAAGTGCTTAACTCAGCCCTTAATTGCCTTCCCCCACCCATTTTGCGTGTCCGTGTTCTTACAGAGTGCTGGTCCTCTCCTTCTTACAGATGTCATTAGGCATGGAGATCAAATCTGTCCACCGCACGCATAATCAGATAGCATAAGAAATGAAAACACACAGCCTGCGTATTTTTAGGAACATTATTGAGTCTGAATACGGTCCATGGTTCTTTTAGAGGAACTGTAATTAACAGGTTTGGGAACAAAGGTCACACAGTAAAATGAACAGTTAAAGTTTTGTTTTATACATTATAAATAATTCTTTTCAACAACAAAAAAAAGTTACAAATGTTATTAGTAAGGAGATATGGGATATTGTCTTCTTTTGTTGGAGTTTATCAATATCACTGGCTCACAAACTAGAGTAAAAAGGCATCAAGGATTAGATGAATCAAGGTGTCATGCCAATTATGGAAGATAATATAGTATTTTTCCACTCTCTCTTCCATACTATCTTTTCTAGGGGAAACAGGGCTGGAAAAGGAGTCGAAAAGAGTGAGGCATGGTACTGAGACTGATACTACCTACCCTTCTACTTACCCACATCCTTGTGCCAGGGTCATCAGATTATCTTCTAATATATTAATATATGCTTCTAAATGCTGATCTGCTCCAAGAAGAATGTACTGAGACAATAGGGGGGAGGGAGAGCATATCATTATCATTTTGCAGCAAGCAGTGTGCACAAACACAAAGATAAATGGTAACATATAACTGAAGACATCCTTTAGATGCACGCACTCGGCAGCTACTGTTACATATGGGAATCAGCACATATACACATATAGGTGAAACTCAGAAAATTTGAATATCGTGCAAAAGTTAATTTATTTCTGTAATTCAACTTAAAAGGTGAAACTAATATATTATATAGACTCATTACATGCAAAGGGAGATATTTCAAGCCTTTATTAATTTTAATTTGGATAATTATGGCTTATAGTTTATGAAAACCCCAAAATCTAAATCTCACAAAATTAGAATATTACATGAAATTAAAACAAAAAGGTTTTTAAATACAGAAATGTCAGCCCTCTGAAAAGTATAATCATGCATATGTACTCAGTACTTGGTTTGGGCCCCTTTTTCACGACTTACTGCCTCAATGCGGCGTGGCATGGATGCTATCAGCCTGTGGCACTGCTGAGGTGTTATGGAAACTTCACACTGGACTTCAAGCACCTGGGATTGTGCCTCTCCATTCTTCCACCAGATTCTGGGACCTTGGTTTTCAAATGAGATGCAAAATTGGCTCATCTCAGAAAAGAGGTCTTTGGACCACTGAGCAACAGACCAGTTCTTTCTTTCTTTAGCCCAGGTAAGATGCTTCTGATGTTTGGCTCTTGATGCACTAACTCCAGCTTCAGTCCACTCCTTGTGCAGCTCCCCCACGCTTTTGAATGGCCTTTTCCTGACAATCTTCTCCAGGCTGCGGTCATCCCTGTTGCTTGTGCACCTTTTTCTTCCACACTTTGCCCTTCCACTTAACTTTCTATTAATGTGCTTTGATTCAGCACTTTGAGAACAGCCAACTTATTTTGCAATTTTCTTTTGAGGCTTTCCCTCCTTGTGGAGGGTGTCAATTATGGTTTTCTGCACAACTGTCAGGTCAGCATCTTCCCCATGATTGTGAATTCTATTGATCCAGACTGAGAGACCATTTAAAGGCTCAGGAACCCTTTGCAGGTGTTTTGGAATAATTTGCTGATTAGAGTGTGACACTTTGAGCCT
>WWET01002506.1:216976-227746 GCA_011038615.1 Limnodynastes dumerilii
TCAAACATTTTACAAACTATAGAATTTAAATAAATATTTACTGTGGAAGGAAACATAGATATTGTCCTTTCATATGTTATATAACAATAGCAATACATGAGAATACATTTGACAAATGTCACAAAGTTGACAGTGGGATACTAGACAATATATGGTAGCATGTACCAAACAACCTCAATCTTGTGAGCTGTGAGGTGGTCAATTTGAATGACTGGAAAAAAATATTATTCATATTAATAATGCTTTAGGAGCAAAAATACATATAAATTACTTGATTTTAGTATTTTTTTTAGCAACTTAAAATAAAACAGATCCAAAACCAAAACATTTCATTTTTTTTTCTTTACAAAACCAAAATCAAACACGATGAAGATTTAGATCCAAAAACAAAACCAAAACACAGGGGTCTGCGCTCATCTCTATTTATATCATATAACTGGGAGATTTGTACCAAAACATAAGCTTTTTATATTGCACTTTAGGGATCCTCTAATATTCATTCATTTATTTACATGATTATAATATCTCTCTATATGCAGCTGCATCAAAGTATTAACAAAACTGAATGTTTTAAACAAAATCCCCATTGGTCACCAGTGGCTGCAGTGTTCTCCCCAGGGCCTTTTAGCTGGGTACTCCACCCGGCTATTTTAGCTTACCACCCGGCCAGACCTGACCGTAATGTTGATCTCCAGCTTTCAGTCCTGATTATCCTCCTATGGGCTGTAATGGCTTTTTCAGCACTGCTGCACCTTTGCCTAGCAGAAGCAGCAGAAAATCTGTACAGCCCATTAGAGGACAATCACTGTAAGCTGGGACATAAACTTAGCTTCCAGCGGGTATGGATGTCTGGATCCCATCAAATATTATTATTATTGCAAATATCACATTGCCCCCACCCAGCTACTACTTAATACCACCCGGCTGGCACAATTTTTTGGGGAGAACACTGGGGTGGCCTGCATTATGCTGTGGTAACAAGTGTGCTCTCTGTATTGTGTGGTGGTCACAACTGTGCAATAATCACAAGTGTGCTTTCCATAATATATGGTGATCAAAATTGTGCTGTCTCTTCAACACAATGATCAAAGTGATAAGTTAATGTTTAATTCATTATTATATTTACTATTGAGCGTATTGATTTTTTACCCATAGTTATGCCACTGTGACTGTAATATGCAGGAGGATACTGCTATGGATTACAGGAGTCCTAATAAGGTGCTATGTATTGATCTAAGGCTCATTAGGATTTTAAGGTATGAGCGTGTGGGGAAGTTTAAGTGATTGGGCATTTGTTATCCTTTTTTTATTTCTCTTTTCTTGAGAGAAAATAATAAATGTCAAATGCCAGAATCTGCCATAAGCACATATTAACCTTCTAATCCTATGATGTTCAATCCTCATTTTAACTGTATACATTTTGTTTTGAGACAACTTTAATAAATGTAAAGCTATATTGTCTAACAAGCTTTCTGTATGAAAATGCAACTTTCCCAAAACAAGTTATTGTATTCTTTTCTCATGAAGACAATTCCCAATACCAGAAACATTTAAACATTTTAATAGGTCCTTCATCATGTTTACTGCAAAATATAATATAGAATGTAATTGGAGGAGTTGTGTAACTGTACATTATTGTTTCATAAAATTGTTTTTCTTTCTTCCCATCATGATTTGTTACCTCTAATAAGAATCTATGTTTTTTTTTAATCCATATGTAATTTCTAGTTACTTCTAAATGAGTACATAATGATAACACAATTCCAGGGTAAAAATATAGCAGTAATATTAAAGCAAATGTCATTGGGGTAGATCCAGAACTACGTGTGTGCGTACGTATTTTCGTGGTGCGTATTTTCGTACACGTAAGGTCGCTACACTCCCCACGGCACACCCCTTGCACGGACGTATTTTCTCAAATTACGCGACCCAAACCCTACCTTAACTTTTCCTAACGTAACAGAATACGTCCGCTAACGGACGTACTGACTACGCGAACGTACGCAGCTTAGCACGCCCATACTGTACACTTTAAATACCACCCCCCGCCTACTTCACGTAAAACGCACGTATTGTTCACTAACATAAATTTGGCACGCCCACACGTAAGTATTTACGTTTGAAATACGTGAATCACCCATACGTTCTAAAATACGCTACGTGAATGTGCATATTTTCTGTGGTGCGCATGCGCAGTGCGTACAAATCTGCGAATTTACGTCTCCGCCACACGTAAATTCGCGGAAATGCGTAGTTCTGGATCTGCCCCATTGTTAGGACAGAGACCTAACATTCATAAACTCACAGTTTCCTGATTCTCCCCTAGGGATTGCTATGCTGGGCAATGTGAATATACCCTGTTTGACAGAACCTGCTCAGCTGCGTATTTATTCCAGTCTGTCACTGAGCACAGTGCAGGTCATTGTTGTTTTCCCTGTGTTTAGCCTGTATGTTTTCATGGATCCTCTTTACGTAAGTTCTATGGGCCAGATCCAGAGCTACGTTTCAAGACGTAGCGTATTTACTATGCACTCCCCTCGCTCATACGTACTTTGCCCATTTTACGCTCGCCGAACTTTGCCTTAACTTTACACAGCGTAATTACCGTCGAACGTACAGGCTGCTTGTTTGTAACTGCCTAAGTACGTCCAGACTGCTGGATTTAAATGCCTCATCCCGCCTATGAATCGTAATTACAGTTGTCGCATGGCTGGCACACCCCCACGGTCGTAATTACGCAGTTGATACTAGGCACGTACGTTCAGAGTTACGTGGCGTAACATCTGGCGCACGCATGCACAGTAAATACTAATGGGCGATTTTACGTCATCGTCTAGTGTAAAATCGCTCACGTACGTAGTTCTGGATCTACCCCTATGTGTGTACCTTTGTCCTTTGAAACTTTAATTCTTCTTCCTTAGTAGGGTTTTATTTTTGGGTAAGTTTTTTCTACTTATTTTTCTGACATTCCTATTTCACTCTCAGCTTCCCGACCTCCATAATCCTGTGTTATATATGCATATTTGCCCTAATAAATATTCTGTATTTTCACTATTCACTTGGTCTGGCTGTCAGTTGCATTGCATATATTAAAATGTAAAAAAACAGTAATAAGAAGGTAGTACTGATTCACAGGAAATGAGTACTGTAAGTGCATATTTCTTTAAAAACACAAACGCATAAATACATTTTTCTCATGAAGAAACATTTTGTTGTTGACTTAAATCGCATCTTAAGGTTAAGGTTTTTTAAAATGCCATTTTGAGTAAATTATTACTTTATGCAAAAACTTTCATCGGAAAATATTTTATTTTAGAAATATACAAATAAGAACCATTGTATGTTTTAGGATTTACAAAGGCACTGAGGTATTCCATCCCCATATAAAAGCAGATAGCCATAGGCTTTCATATAGATCATGGTCAGTGACATCAAATATTTACTAAACTTTACTTTTGAATTATTAAGTTGCAAATGTTAAGTCAAGATATGAAGTTGCAAGAAAAAGTACCAGTCATTGTCTACTAAACCAATTAGTTTTCTTGTAGTTAAAATAAATAACCATAAATAATCTGGGATCGCTTTCAGTGACCCAATTTAACATAAAACTCAATATACATCCATAAATCGTGCATGATAACATAATATACTATACTATACTATACTATAATATACTATACAAAAGTCACAAAATATACAAACAGTAAAATCTTCTTTAAAATTATGAAGGGTATGCAGATTTACCGATGAGCAAGCAATCCAAGACACAAAGTGTGAATGCAATATCGTTGTTAATCATTCTTGTACCCATTTGATATATTACAGAAAGGTGAACGTTTGTGTGCTTTCTTTCCACATTGATCAGAACTATTGATTGAATGTTTCAGCTATAGGAAGCAGATGCATTGATGAGCAAATAAATCAAGACACCAAAATTGTGAGAGCACACTGCCCTTTGTTATTTTTTAACCATTGATATAGTGCATCAAGGTGCATTTGTATGTTTTTTTTTGTTTTTTTTACTCACATATTTGTTTGGTTCGTCCACTGGATGAAAACAAGTGACACAGGGGGAAATTCTGAAAAGTACAACTGGACAGATAGGCATTACAATACACATGGAATCACTTAACATACCACACTAGGATTTGGTACCTGGGCTCTTAATGCTTCTGTTAGGATGGAACCCACACAGATGGTATTGCTAGTAGTAGCTGGAGGTGTGACTGGTACAGAGAAGAGAGGACCAGGAAACAATGAGTGAACAGCAGGAGAGTATCTCCTGGCCACAGCCTCACAAAAGGTCTGGTGGTCCCACAGAATTGGGTCCCAAGTATTTATGAGGGCCTCTGCCCATTCCTTAGGTTCCCCTCTGAACTGTTTGATCATGTCCATCACTAACAGATATGAATTAACACCATTCTCACATCTCTTCCCAATAACATCAACCAAGGCAATAAAGTCATTGAGGTCCCCATCAAAAAAAATTGAGTCTTCAGCTATTGTAGACTGGGCTGATAGTTCTGGCTGAGGACAGAAAAATAACCCGTCTTTGATGCACACCGATTCTATTATAAATTAGTAATAATTCTATTGTACACATTAAAAGGTAATTTTTATTCAAATTCTTTCAGATAAAAATATAACAAGACACACAACATACGAATAATAAGAGATAATTGCAGTCAGGTCAAATACAAAAATATCTCAATTACACGTGGCTTGTGGGATTATTTATATCATCAGCATTATCAAATGGGAACACCAACCAGAAAATCAGTGCAGTTAATAGAAACAAGATGATATAATATATTTGGCAACTGTAGCAAAAGGGTTTTATATGAAAAGCACTATAAATTAGCCATGATGACAGTATCAGAAATGATATCCATATTGACACAAATATAGCATCATAAAAAAAGAGCAAAACAATGCAATCAACAAATGTAGCAAACGTGCATACATATAAACTCAGCTGTTAGTAAGCCATATTGGCAGGCAGGGTGGAGATAAACCAGAATTGTAAAATACACAGAGACTTCTACCTAAGAAGGTATAAAGCTTTCCCTGGTCCAGAGCCCATAGAAACCTCACGGTTTCGCTTCTCCCGTTCCCGGGAAAGGAACTCACCCTGCACTGCGTCTACCCACAAGTCTCACGATCATACAGATCCTCAATTGCTGACATGCAACGGCATGGCCGTGCAGGGTGAGTTCCTTTCCCGGGAACGGGAGAAGCGAAACCGTGAGGTTTCTATGGGCTCTGGACCAGGGAAAGCTTTGTACCTTCTTAGTTAGAAGTCTCTGTGTATTTTACAATTCTGGTTTATCTCCACCCTGCCTGCCAATATGGCTTACTAACAGCTGAGTTTATATGTATGCACGTTTGCTACATTTGTTGATTGCATTGTTTTGCTCTTTTTTTATGATGCTATATTTGTGTCAATATGGATATCATTTCTGATACTGTCATCATGGCTAATTTATAGTGCTTTTCATATAAAACCCTTTTGCTACAGTTGCCAAATATATTATATCATCTTGTTTCTATTAACTGCACTGATTTTCTGGTTGGTGTTCCCATTTGATAATGCTGATGATATAAATAATCCCACAAGCCACGTGTAATTGATATTTTTGTATTTGACCTGACTGCAATTATCTCTTATTATTCGTATGTTGTGTGTCTTGTTATATTTTATCTGAAAGAATTTGAATAAAAATTACCTTTTAATGTGTACAATAGAATTATTACTAATTTATAATAGAATCGGTGTGCATCAAAGACGGGTTATTTTTCTGGGATTCTGTTTAGCTGGTTTCCTAATTTGCATATTATTACTATTTACCCAACAGATAGCACCCGTCATCTTATACTAGTGGGGTCAAATTTCCTCTTTTTGTATTCAGTCATTGGGCCTGATTTAGATTTAAGAAGGAACTTGAAAATAAGAGAGGAAGGTTACACATAGGCAAAAATATGTTGTTTTCAGGGGGAGTCAAGTTAATTGTATTCTTTGCATGCAGGGATATATCTTTGATTTGCTTACTGCACACAGATACTGACCAGCTTTACTATTACAATGTTATTTAGACTTGGGAGGAGATTTAGACTTGGGAGGGGAAACATCACCTCTCAATTCCAATATTGTTTGCAACAGATTAAATATAACTCCTCTGCAATCAACATGGTTTAGCCCAGGAGTAACTTTCCTCTCTTATTTTATTAAATTTGAACCAGGGCCAATTGTTTCTATTGTATTGCACTTTATTGATAAATCTGCCAGTGCACTGTTTACGTCTCTGCATTCCATTTCCTATTTTACTGCTTTTGTGCTTCAGGGCCTAATCCAGACCTACGCTGCCCGGCGGTAATATGCCGGGTGTAAGCGTAAAATCGGCTGAAATGTCGCATGAACCAGCCAGATATTGGCCGGCGTAACTACGGAAATGGCCAATCTAAGATCGAGCGTTTGTAGTAACAGCGTAGTAGCGGCTGAGGGGGCGTCCATCGCAGTTACTATGCAAATGTTAGTGTAGGTAGGTGAGGGGAGGTAGTTTAATGAGGGAGGGAGGGGTTTTAGTTAATACGCTCCTGTCCGAGCGTATTTTCCCTCACTTACGCCGGCTGAAGTTAGGGTAGCCTTCAGCTTGCGTAAGCGAGGGAAAATACGCTGGGACAGGGGGGAGGGTCGGGGGGGAGTACATGCCAATATGCTGTGCTTTACTAAGCACAGCGCATCGGCGTAGGTCTGGATCAGGCTCCTTTTCCTCTTATTTAATCTGCTCTAACCTCCTGTGCAGGTAGGTGTCTAGACTTCCTCACAGATGGTACCCCTTTGACTCCTCATTATCTTACTATCTTAATTTCTCTCTCCTTGTTTCTCTACCTTGTTCCTGACTAACTTAATTATCTTTCTCCATATTCTCTCCCCTACAGTCTGGGCTATTCAACTCTTGCTCTAATTATCACTTTCCTCATTCTTCTTCCCTCCCTCATCATGACCTGTAACTCTTCTATCCTGATCTCTGCAACCCTCATCTCCTCCCCATTTCCTCCTTCTCCTCCCTGTCCCATCCCTGTCCTATTACCGCTAAGTGCCTCTGGCAGAAGTCACATTCTTTGGCCAACTTCCTTCATTTTTAATTCATCCTCTCACAACTCCACCCTGAACCTTGCCAAAGAAACATTCTCCACCCTTAACCTCGCCCTGTTACAGAGAATGGGTGCCTCCGTTTTCACTAGAGCCCCTGATGGTGGGGATAGGCTGGGCTGCAGGACAACTAGCAGGCCACAGCCCCCGGAGGCGACTCCCAGAGAAGAAAAGGAAGCAAAGGTGGAAGGAAGCTGGAGAGAAGAGGTGGGGGGAAACTGAAAGTGGGAACAAGGAAAGACAGCTAGAAAGGGCTAGCTCTGACAAACAACAATGAGAGACAGGACAAACTATGGCATGCACACACACACTCACAGAGGAGACACCACAGGGGTAACACACAGTCACAACCATAGGAATGGGTTAAGCAGGGTCAGGAGGAGACCCTGGGTAATAAGGTTGGAAAACACAAGGAGAGAGGTCACTGACTAGCAATGAGAACTGCTGGAGTTTATAAGAAGACTGCTGGTTGTCAATTGGCCAGCAGTCTAAACAGGTGAAATGATTGGCTGGAACCCTGCCAGCAATCACAGCAGCCAGGAAGCCATAAAAGACAGAGGGAGAAGGGCGTCACCCATTAAGCAACAGCTGCAGGTGTCAGACATGTGCAGGCTGTTCATGGTGCAATGGCCTGCATTATTTCCACAGATGCACTGGGACTGGACAGTAAGCAAAAGTAATAACTTACATGTCACCATACTTAGCATGGCAGCATGTAACACTCCTAAGATTCCAATCCCCATTGCCCCTTCATTACCTTTAACACCCTCCTCTCCCCACTCCCACCTACCATCCTACCCTCCATTTCCACTTCCGACTTTGCTTCCTACTTCTCATCCAAAATCATCTCTGTCATCTTACGCAACATTGCCCATATCCGACCCTTCCTTACCACTGAGGCCACCCAGACCTTCATCCACTCACTTGTCATATCATGCCTTGACTGTAACCTTCTCCTAATTGGTCTCCCGCACACCAGTTGCAGTCCCCGCTGCTTTCAGAAATAGAGACAGCTGAAAGTTCCTTTTCGGCTGTCTTTATTTTGAATAGGGAGCCTTTTTAGAATATTTTTTATGAATGGGTGAGTGTGAAGATCGGCTTACTCACCCATTCATTTTTGCAGTACACGCCGCAGACCCGCAGGACCCGCCGCTGACAGCTCCAGAGAGGTAAGTAACCTCTCAGGGGACTTTTAGTGTTGGGGGGGTTAGAGTTAGGCTCTTAGGAAGGGAAGGTTAGGGTTAGGGCCATAGAAGGGGAGGGTTAGGGTCAGGCTGTGGGGTGGGGGGTGTCTTAGGGTTAGGCTATAGAGAAGTGAGTATTAGGATCAGGTTAGGGAGAAAGGAGAATTAGCTTCAGGCTGCGGGGAAGGGAGGTTTAGGGCTAGACTTAGGAGTAGTGTTGGGGTAGAATTTTAGGCTTACCTTTCGGAGCACTGTGTGTGTTGCTCCGGGAACGATTACTATGCCTCATCGAGGCATGAGCAATCGCAATTGATATCCCAGCCAGTTCGAAACTGGCTGAGAGAGAACGGTCCTATTGAAATAGGACCGTTCTTAGTGGGGACCCACACCCCCCGCACACCCGTCTTTCAATCTGTACTTAATGTCGCTTCCAGGCTTATCTTATCTCTCACTCTGCTCTACCTCGGCCTCTCCTTTATGTCAAAACCTCCACTGGCTTCCTGTCTACTTTAGAGCTCTCTTGAAACTTCTTACCCACACCTTCAAGATCATCTCCTCATCCACAGCACCCTACCTTTCCTCCCACATCTCCATTCACACCCCTTCCTGCCCTCTCTGTTCTGCTAACCATTGCTGTCTGACTTCCCACCTGATCACCACTTCTCATGCCATGCATGACTTCTCATGTGCTGCTCCACTGCACTGGAATGACCTATCTCTTCCAGTCAGACTATCCCCTACCCCGCAGGTCTTCAAGTGCTCACTCAAAACGCATCTGTTCAAGTTAGCCTACCCCTCCTTCAATTAACTTCCTCACTACGTTTTACTTCTATCCCCTTCTCTCCTTCCTCTTCTCCTGAGCTAACACCAGCAGTCCACTTCTCCCCCTCCCATCATCTCCTGTTAGTCCATCCCTCCCACTTAGTCTGTTAGCTCACATGAGCAGGGCCCTCCATCCTAGTGTTGACCTCTACTCCTCCTCCACTCCGCCTCCATTCACATCCTCTTGTTCCCTTCTGCTACCCTTTACCCCCTCCCCTCCTGGTGGCCCCCTCTCACTCACCCTCTCTACCTCTAATTGCCCCTCTATCACTTTATTTTATTTTATTTATATGTATTATGTTATGTGTTATGTAATTTTATATTCAAATTGTACTATGCTGTCATTTCTGCCCTGTGTGTTTGTACTGTATTTTGTACAGCTCTGTGGACAGCTTGTGGCGCCTTGTAAATAAACGATAATAATAATATCAAGTCTGGTTCCAGGAAAATTAAACAGATGTGGATTTCCACGATTCCTTTTGCCATAAAATCCATATCTTTTATATCATTGGACTTTTCAGCTGCCTATGAATTCATCCATAACCTAGTGGTTTACATCATGTATATATAGCTTTGATTGCCTCCCTACTACTCAGGTTCATTTATTCCAGTGTATCAACCTCCATGATATATATATTTTCTGATTATTAATTTTGAAGGTTATAATGTTTCATGTTGTTGATATCTAAGATTATATCAGTCTTAAGTATCTAAAAGTATCTATACACTTCAAGTGCTTGCTATTTTCTTTTATGTTTTATAGGGATTGGTCATCCCTGGATTAATTGCTGGAGTTTAAAATATAGATTATTGGGCTTGTCCATAAGTCTATATACAATATAATTAGAGAGTTGAATGTGACACCTTATTCATTTGTTTTCTTTTCTATATAACCTAGTTACTTATTGAGCATCTTACCTCTAAAACAGAGGCTTCAGAATTCAGTGACAGTGAGAGAAAAATTTGTTTAAAGTCACACGAGAGTTTAAATGCGCTATGAGACATAACTATAAAAATTTGCTGAAGTGAATTGTTGGTGATAATTAAAGTAATTACCAAAGTTATTTGCTAACTCTTCACTGGTGCCCAATATTGCAGCAAGAGTAGGCATTGTAAAGAATAAATCAAGACTTTTTATGACAAGCCGTACACTCACATCAGAGCTGCTGTTAATTACTCATATGTTAATCTCTTGGCCACTGAAATTCACACATATGCCAATCTGAAGCTCGTTCAAGGGAAAACAGACAAAACATTCAAGAGAACCTTGTCTGTTTTAAGATAAAGCACGACTTACATTGTGCCCATTTTACATAAATTTAAAAAAGGAAATGTTCCTAAGCTGTTTTTCACTCATGAAAGAGAATGAAATAGCAGCACACTGGATAAATATGTCTGACTTAACTTAAGAGACAAAGGGCCTGATCCAGAGCTACGAAATTGCTGTCCGACGGGCGAGCGTACGACGGTTTTTTGCGTATTTTCGTACGAAAATACGCACTGCGCATGCCCAGTATGACAGCTTCCGGTCGGCTGGACGACATGAGCGTATAGCGGTCGTATGGTGTGCGAATTTTTCGCTCGAGGGGCGTGCGTTCAGTACGACGGTCG
>WWET01002507.1:10525-28079 GCA_011038615.1 Limnodynastes dumerilii
GCAGGATTCTGATAAGTTAAATGGCCCCAGTCACATAACAAAGGAGACAAACCAAATGATTGATGTAGAGAGAAGGTCTTAAGAATTTCTATCATTTTTTAAATAAAATATCCATTCTGATATCACTTGTGAACTCTTAACTTCAAATAAGTGCTTTTAATGATAAATCTTAAATTAGAACCGGTTATGTCAGTATAAGTCTAAAGAACCAGGTATTCACTTCTAATAATCTGTCCTCAGCTATAATCAGACATCACAAACTGGTTTGAACTATGAGTGACATGAGATATCTGCATAGACTTTCTCTACAGAAGAGCCTTTGAACTTTTTTGAATTCATTTGTAACTTGCTGGTTTGGCAATCGCAGCCATAACATAATAAGTTGTAAATAAATTATGGGGAATATGGGCTTAGACAGGATACAAAACTAAGCCATATTTTGTCGTAAAAGTGTCACTGCGCTAAAACTTAAACAAATAATAACGTATTATATTACCTATTAGTGTCTTGTGTCAAAAAACATTAAAACATAGTTCATGATTTTTAATACCGTGTTTGAATAACGTTACATTTAACGTGACCATGAACTGTGAAAATACATGACCGATTATTCGCTCATTGCGCACAATGTATATATAAAAAAAATCTTGTGTTTGAAACAACTTTTTACACTGAGATCTTTAAAAATGTTATAACTCAGAACAGATGTTAGATTTCGTGGACTAATGGAGTCTGTTGAATTACCTTATTCTTTACATTTTCAATGAAGAGCATTAGATAATAAAGTAATAGATTTATAACGCTGGGCTTTAAGAGCATTTGGCTTAAATAGGCTTTCAAGTATAGCAAATTTTGTCTATCTTAAAATTCATTGGGATTTTTACCCTTTTTGCTTCACTTGAGGTATTTTCAATAAATGTTAGAAATTTTAATTCTGCGATATTATACTTTAAAAAGTGTATTTTTCCCAAGTAACAGAATACACGTACAGACACATGCAAAAGACAGAATGAATTATGTAAAGATTCAGGGTCCGATTAAGAAGTAAGGGCACATGTTCTCTTATTATTATTATTATTATTATTATTATTATTATCATCGTATATTTATAAGGCGCCAAAAGGTGTCCGCAGAGCTGTACAAAATACAGCACAGACATACAGGACAGGGATGGACGGCATAGTACATAATAATATACAGTACAGACATACAGGACATGGATGGACAGCATAGTACATAATAATATACAGTACAGACATACAGGACAGGGATGGACAGCATAGTATTTATAAATACAATATGACTAAAAATATCAAAAATAAAGTGAGGAAAGCACAGAACGCAAGGCAAAATGCGAGGTGTCAAGCTTGGAAGATCAGGGAACTGTGGATAGAGCGCAGTGAGAGGTTGAGAGGGAGCCACCTCTCAACCAGGTGGGGATGGGGTAAAAGGGTAGCAGAGGGGGACAAGAGGGTACGAAGTGAGGGGGGAGTGGTGGAGGAAGGAACAACACTAGGATGGAGGGCCCTGCTCACGTGAGCTAACACACTATGGGCCTGATCCAGAACTACGGTCGCCGTACTAGCTACAGCGGGCGTAAGTGTAAGATCGGCTGAAAAGCCAATATGCGCATGCGCCGGGCAATGTTGCCCGGTGTAGCTACAGCAATGCCCGATCAACGATTGGGCGTCCGTAGGAGCAGCGTAGTGATGCTTGAGGGGGCGTCCCCCAGCGTTACTACGTTGAATTTAGTGCAGGTAGGTGGGGGGAGGGAGGGCAATGAGGCCGGGAGGGCAGAGTTTGCGTTGCAACGCCGCCGTCCCAGCGTATTAACACTTGCTTACACCAGCTGAAGTTAGGGTAGCCTTTAGCTGGCATAAGCGAGTGTTAATACGGTAAGACAAGGGGGAGTGTCGGAGGAGTGCGGCGATGTTACGCTGAGCGGTAAACCGCTCAGTGTAACATCGTAGTTCTGGATCAGGCCCTATGTGGGAGGGAAGAACTTACAGAAAACATAAGGAGGGGAAAGAAAGTGGACTGCTGGTGTGAGCGGAGGAGAGGGGGAAGGAAGTGGACTGCTGGTGTGAGCGGAGGAGAGGGGGAAGGAAGGGGACTGCTGGGGGGAGGGGGGAGAACTAGAATACCCAACATAACAGACCACACAGAACCATAGATGGAGAGTGATGCATGGAAAACTGTAGAGCACATTAGAACTAAGACTAAAGGATAGCTTGAGAGCCAGACACGCAGGTTTCAGTATATTTTTATGGAGATTAAAGACAGGTTATATAGTTCTCAAAACAACTTTTATCTTTTTTATCGTTATTATTAGCTTTAATTTATATGGCTCCACAAGATATCCACAGTGCTGTATAAAGGAACATAGAATGTATAGTGGAGACATACAGGGCAGGTAGGTAGAGATGGGTGGTTGGAGGTGAAGGTGATCACACGAGGATGGGAACCCCTACTCGTGTTACAGTTTACAGTGTAAGGGGTAGGGGACAGCAGGAGAGGGCAGGAACTGGGCAGCCGGAGTGAGCGGTGGAGGAGGAAAAAAGAAGTATAAATAGTGTGTGGAGGAGGGGTAGGCTAGCCTGAAAAGGTGTGTTTTGAGTGAACGCTTGAAGACCTGCAATGTGGGGGGGGGGGAGTCTGACTGAAGAAGGAAGGTCATTCATGTGCAGAGGTGCAGCACGGGAGAAATCCTGGATACGGATGTGAGATGTGGTGATCAGTAATGAAGCCAGACAGTTTGCCAAAGTGTACATTTTGTACCCCGTTTCCATTATCAGTGGGAAGTGGCACATTCTGGACAGATTCCACACCTGTGGGGGTATCTGAGTAACCTGTGAGTGTTTGTAATGTGTTATAGCCATTAAAGATAAAAATTCCAAAACATTTCCTGCTCCAGCTCACAGGAATTATTGGTTTAAGTTAAATAAAATGTAAAAGTTTTTTTTATGGAGTCCGTTGTAACAAATATCTCGCGTAAACAACGCTAGCGCCAAGCGTAAATTCACTCGTGGACCGTGTTCTGGATCTGCCCCTCTGTGTGTCACGGGATTCAGCGACTTTATGATTGCACTTCATTCTTTTACTTTCTAACTCTTTGCACATCTTCATTTTTCCCGGAGTTTCGCTAATTTGATCTTTTTTATTCTTTCTCTCTCATTTTTCTGGTGAATTTACATTTGCCCCAAATGTGTAAACATCACAAAAATGACAATGTCTGAATAGCTGAATAAATGTGAAATCCCCAACACAACACAAATGGTGAGAAACTCCTAACACATCATTCTTCCCTCTGAAGTTGCAGACACCAATTAAAAATATGGCAAAGCAAAGCATTTACTTGAGATAATGTTTTCCAAGAGTCTAATTCGGGCACAACAGTGTTTAATGTAATATGTGACGCTCATCCCTCTTCTGTATGAGACAGTCACAAGTAATACATCTCTTGGCAGTGTCAGGCTAATTCAGGTCATCCCTATTGTCAACCTCCTTAAATAGTACCTGTCCGCGGTTATAATTTATGTTAAAAAGACATTACTTTAAGCTTTTAATAGGATGAAGGATTAAACATTACACCGTTATCTGGGGATGATATATTTTATAATATGAATGGGGAACACAAGACACGTTTAATTAGTTTTGCAACAGTCAAATTGGCCTGTGGTGGAATCTCTCGCTCTCTATCGCCGTCTTAAAAGAAATTGAATGCTCGATGTCGCTATTAATTTTTTTTCTTTTTGCTGGGTATCAACTTGACCCACAACTGTAATATTCATCAAGAATAAACGGCTCTGTGGACTTAATTAAACAGCGCCTGAAAGCCAATCTGCAGTGAGATGAGGGTTATTTAAAGATCAAAGCACAATCTTACGGATCTTTGTTGAAGAATGCTGATACGAACGCTGGTAACTTTGTTACATATCATTATCTCAAATCGCTAAATCGCTGATGATTGGACTAGATTCCGCTGCGCTCGTGTCCAGTCTTGGTCGCAGGCCTTCCCTCAAGCGTAAGAGAGTCCCAGAAAAGAACCTTCCTCAAGACTTCTGGGCCATTGCCCGGAGTACAGAGAGTGCTTAGCTCACTGTCATGAAACAATGTACATACTTCCCCCGTCCTGCTATTGGAAACACTATCAATACATATATCTGGATCCAGTGACCGCCATACTGGGAGTGGAAAGCATGCGCTATTTGCAGAAGTCAGGATCTGGTCATTAATGTGCGTTATTGTTATGGATTACACATAGTCTAAGCATCAACATGATCTCAGCACGATCGCCCTCAGGTTTGTTGGACATATATTTGCAATGCTTCTGACATCTATTCAGTCCCCATATATATTATTACACGTGTTCTCTGCCATCCGGAATTGCTCCTGGTCAGAATAAAAGATTTGGCTGCTGCCATTCCTTGCCAGGCTGGCCGATGTACCACTGGAAAGTAACCAGGGCTGTCTCCCGACCCATTCTTGCTGTGGGTACCAGGACTTGAAGAGGGAAAGGCCCTCCCCTTGACTTCACCACTCCATCAAGTGGCAAAGATACAACCATGGACCACGACATTACCTAACCCACCGCTGCAAATACCACTCTGCAGAGGAGGCCCAGGCAATGTCTGTGTCCAAACTGCAGAGTGCTTGACGTCTATAAAAACATCATCTAGAGGAAAGCTGAGCACACACTGCAAAATAAAAACAATTCCAATTTCAATAATGAAAATATAAACTGACGATTATCTGCCGATCCTGCAGCTGTAAACACTGGAACATTTCACACTGGATCGTTCCCAGAAGCCCTCTCTGGTAAGTAGACACATACAAAACCACACATCATAACATCATTGATCTGTGATTTTTAGGAGCTGCAAAAATCAAAATCTAATGATGCAGAACAGAATCTGATGATTCTCTGCATCGTTTTACAGCACACACTCACGATTTGAGAGCTATCTAACAATTATCCTATGATTTAAAGTATAATCGTCAGATATCTCTCCAGTGTGTGCCCAGCTGAACTCTTCCCTCTCCTTCTCGACTCTTTAGTAGTAACGCTGCCGCCGTATTTTCCTGATCCAGAACTTTCTAGATGAACGTCACCTTCACATATACCTGCTATAAGTTCCTTTATTTTGTCGTGTTACTGTAATGGTCATGGTTGGAGCCTGAAATTTATCTTGTGAACTTTAACTTTAAGTCCAATTTTTATTGGCAGATGATAAATCCCCAAAAATGGCAGAAATGCAGGATGTGCGAAATGATGTCACTGTCTACAAATCACATTTGTTGCAAAGAGAAATCTCAGGAAAAGTTCCAGGTTGTGTTTGTTTTCCTTCGTGCTGTGATGGGCGCCGCACTCTGAGGGTGGTCGACATTGTACTTTTTGTTTTCCAGTACCTTGTTAAACAGATATGATATGGTAATGAGAAGTGGTATCCATCTGACGGGGGGTAGATTGGTGATGCCTAGGGGCCAAAACATGTCAGCGTTTAATGTGCACCATTGTGAATTAAAAACAGTTTGTAAGTTTGGAAATTAATAATTTGAAGTTCTAAGAAGCCCTGATAACAGCCTGGAGGCGCAGACATGTTATTTCTAATGTTTTCCACCTAGGATTAGGTATAACTTCTAACACTGGCAATACTACAGAGGCGGAAGGTATGCATTATTTATATATATATTGCTCCATCGTCCACACATTTTCTGTATTTATTAACGGAACAATTATTGTGACATTATTCAGTGCATGCCATGGCTTCACATTAAATTATTTCTCTTTATTTGTAGAGAAAGACAATCTATTCCAAAGCCATCATCAATGCAGAAATAAATATGTTATTTAAAGTAACTTTCAGAAGTGTTCTACAATGCTGCACGGGGTCTGAATTCATCATTTCCTGCATACAATCTGTGTCAAAACCGTATCGTAGAAACACAATAATGGAATTCTGCTGGAAAGAGCTTTTCATTGTGGATCATATTTACAGCAATCATAGAGAGAATCAACTGGATCCAGACTTACACCCGGGAAAAACTTGTCAGGGAGTGAAAGTAATGTTATCATTTACATGCAGGGAGCATATTATACTGTTGTTTATGGCTCACAGATACTGACACTATGCGTCATACCACAATACTACAAAAGACAGGCCCTGCACTCCCTACAATCATTATATAACACTATGTATCATACCACAATACTACACACTATTATTATCACCTCTCATCTCTAATACTATTATATTATTATATTATTACACAGATACTGACCAGCATTACTATCACACTGTTATTTATCACCTCTCATCCCTAATACTATTATATTATTACACAGATACTGACCAACTTTACTATCACACTGTTATTTATCACCTCTCATCTCTAATACTATTAAATTATTATATTATTACACAGATACTGACCAGCGTTACTATTACACTGTTATTTATCACCTCATCTCTAATACTATTATATTATTACACAGATACTGACACTATGTGTCATATCACAATACTACAAAAGACAGGTCCCCCACTCCCTACAATCATTATATAACACTATGTATCATACCACACACTATTATTATCACCTCTCATCTCTAATACTATATTATATAACTATTATATTATTATTATATTATTACACAGATACTGACCAGCGTTACTATCACACTGTTATTTATCACCTCTCATCTCTAATATTATTATATAACGATTATTAGTAATAATAATTCCATTACCGCTATCAGAGAGCTGGGGAAGTGGTGTCTAAGTCCACACATTTTGTGAATATCTTCTGGATAAACTCTTCTACTAATTATTCTGTACACTTGGAGCCGGATATTATATACATCCTGGACTCAGCATTTGTTGACTAAATACCATAAAACTTCACACCACAGATACAGCAGCTTTGCTGAGGCTACAGCCTAACACTAACCTTCCCCTTCTGCACGCCTCACCCTAACCTTCCCCTTCTGCACGCCTCACCCTAACCTTCCCCTTCTGCACACCTCACCCTAACCTTCCCCTTCTGCACGTCTCACCCTAACCTTCCCCTTCTGCACGCCTCACCCTAACCTTCCCCTTCTGCACGCCTCACCCTAACCTTCCCCTTCTGCACGCCTCACCTGAGTCCGATGCAGCCATTGCAGTCTGTTACTATTGGGCACAGATCAAAATAGGTTTCCTTCTCAATAGCAGTTTTCCTGTGCCAAGCATTTCAGCTATGATAAAAGCCACCATTCATGGCTGAAATAGGGCCGGCCGGAGCGCAGCGGTTGGTGGGGTGATTGCACAGATGCATCGATATTGTGGACCCCTCTCAGCTGATCTGATTGTAATATAATTGCATCAGACAGTCCTGCCCTTTTTTCTTAATAATCGTCAGTTGTCAGAACAATTCATGATCCATCATGATATTTTTTTCGCTTATTGCTAATAATTATTCTTATTTCAATATGTTATCACAATAGAAACTTGAGATTGTATGGAGAGTGTAGGAAAGTGTTTTCCTTCTATGCCATTAAAATCATTTCTATTCTTCTGATAGGATAAAATCAATCCTGGAAATTGGATAAACAGACATTATTTTCTTTTTTTTGTAAAATATACAGTTAAATATTATTTAAAACTACTAAAAAATCGCTATCTCCATATTGCTTTGCAAAATGAATAACAAAAAAATGTATATTCTAAATTAATTTAATTAATTCTCTTATTGAATTAAATATCATACTTTTCTTCTTATTTAACCTTAAATAAAAATGTAAAAAACTGTGACTAAGTCTGGTGTCTTTGTTATAACTGGAGTGGCCACTTGTTAGTCTTTTCTGATTCCCTGTTGCACAATAAAATAATGAATTATAGTTCAACTCACTTATAAAAAAATCATTATTTGTTTTAATTTGTTTCTTTTTGCAGCCATTACTTTTTTATATCCTTGGTCAATCCCAGTTCCCATTATGTCTGATTTTTAAGGTAATCTTTCTTGCAGCCAAAACATATTTTTAATATTTCTTTTCTACTCGAGAAAATAATTTATGAAGTCTTGTTCTCCGTGAATTGATGGCATTCCAAGAATCACACCAACTCCTATACAGAAAAATATGTTTGCTCAAATTAAAGAGAGCCCTTTTATCATTATTCACATTACTTTCTGTACGGAAAATATTCTACAGTTATGATGGCTTAAATCAAACGATATGCAGGAGAGAGGAAAAAAGAGTGTGGAAAACCGCTCGGGATAATTGCCAAAGCCATTTATATTTATTTTAGACATGTTAACTTGGATCCAGGTAAAATATTTGCATATAATTCCATATGGGTCATATTGGTTCCATTAATTGAATAAAATAATATATGTTTTGTTTCTTTTGTTAAGGGGCATGTCTGCCAGATCTGTGTCTGATCATTTTATAGCTTCACCTGCGTACACATAGGGATAAAGATTTTAAAGAGCTGGAACACGCCTTTGCATAGGTGTCGGGGATCAATAGTCAATCATTTCTTGACGAGCACTTGCTGTCACGTTAACCCCTTTGCAGCTGAGTCGGATTGATGGGCAGTAAGTATAGCTCTTTGTAAATGCGGTGTGGATCTGTCTGGCACTATGGAAAGGTTATGGAGCGTGCTGATTGGCTGTTGTTAGTCAAAACTACAGGAAATGGATTGGAGAAATTCGATGATCCGATGGCCCAGCAGCACATCCTTGGTTCAGGTATATGATCCCACCACAACAGAAGCTGGATGCGCTCTTCATGATTATCTGGGCCTGGTCCAGAGATCTTACGCAGCGGACGCCATTGATAATGCGCTTGTTGAAACTCTAGACTGGTAGTGCTGGAAATGAGCAGCATTTGAAGCCTGCAAATGGATCTGAACAGGCAAATAGAGCAGGGGGTGCAATGCAGCGGTCTGTACAAGGTTCATGTTTCAAAGTATATTTTTTTAATCATTAATTTAAAAGGATTTTATGTATGTGCCGTTTAATTATGATAAAGGTTTTAAATATAGTTATAATGATGTTTAATTCTCATTATATATAAATACAATTATAAATGAAAGAAATTATTGATGCAAAACATCCAACCCCCTGAACATTTTAATAAAATAATAAAATTATAAAATAATAGAATAATAAAATTATAAAATTATAAAATAATGCCCGGACATAACATGCTCCAATGCTCTAATATGCAATGATGAAGAGTAATAATAGTAGAGTGCACGCAGGGCTTTATTCTAGAGTTGGACAGCTTGTAATATAACATAATTGGGCTGAAATCTCTGAACGTTGCTTATGTCAGCTCTGAGCATGTGCAGGATTACAGGGGGAAGCGCAGGGGCTCACGACATTACGCGGATGTGAACCCAGGCGGATCAGACAGTGTATGCGCTTGGCCCGTTTTCTGTATACTGCACATTGCTCTGGATGGAAGGAGCGGGAGTGCGTTACACACAGACTTTACCATCATTCTACTTTAATAACAGGTTCACAATGTTCCATTTCCCATTCTCTGACAAACCTTGAAAATCCAATTTATTTTAATTGTTCTGCAATCAAATACTTTTTTTTCAATAGGGAACAAATCATTGAGGCCCTTTCCTCTGTTTCTCCTTTCCACCAGGAAATAACACAACCAGGTCTCCAATTGTTCCATCCGAGCTGAGTACGAGGAGTATGAAGCTTTACAACATGAAATAATGGATTCAGAGACCCATCTAATAAGCTACAAGCCACTTATAAAATAAAATACAGTGTTTATAGAGGACTGTGTGCACAGCTGCTTGGGATGAACACTTACAATCGTGTGGAGGTGCAGGCCGCCTCCACTTCATAAAACATGCACATGTTTGTGTGATGTCACCCATTAGGAGGAACTCTGTAAATGAATGTTACTGCATGTATTGAACTTCATTTTTACCCCTCACGTCATTGTATCCTGCATGGGATCTCTATTGTGACCTATGAAACGATAGAATTTATTACATGACAGTCGCTATGTAACAATAAGCATTATGCTCTTGCCATTGGTGTGCAATGCTGAAGAGCACTGCCCAGTCCTTAGAGGAGGGGCCTAAAAGGCTGTCCAGCAAAGGCTTGTGCCCATATCATGGCCAACCATGGGCAATTAAGTTGCTCCTCATCCCCACCGCCCCAGTCACCACCAATTACATTCAAGCAACTTGACATTGGGCAGTTTTTACTTTTTCTACTTTTTTATATGAAAAATTCATTTTTGTGATAAACGTAAACCATATTTGTCACCTCTTCTAGAATGGAGACCGCTGAAATATTGGCCACACATGAGGCTTTTAATGATGAAACATCAAGCCCTGTGTTACCCTCCATATACCAGAGGGCGGGACCTAATACTCAATGTAAATGACCCCCCCATGGGCCTGCCCCTGCTTTGTGTCACAGCCGTAGAGGGTGGAGCTTGGTGATACTATTATCCTAGCCACACCCTTTGGAGCCCATCATTAGCATTTAGAGGGGGACATCTTACATGTTGGCAAGAGTATATTAAACCTATAGCTGGAGAAGTAAAATGCAATGTCTACTGGTTATGTAGCCTTCCTTTTACCATATCAATTCCTCTCATATTTCTATTATTATCACCACAAACTGAAATCTCATTTTTTTTTCCACTTTTATGTCATTTTATTTCAGCAGCTATGAAAATAATTAACCAAAAAATAGAAAAAAACAAATACATTGTTTAAATTCCCTCATAGTGACAATGGCTCGTTCCTCTCTCCTGCAGTCATTGGCCAATGCCACCACGGTCGTATTCAGGGATAAAACAACATTCTTGTTGAGCAATGATTCCCTTCTGCACCTGTTACATACATAGGGAAACGTGTTTGGCTTCAGCAACGTGCA
The DNA here is from genome assembly GCA_011038615.1 of Limnodynastes dumerilii. Classification (NCBI taxonomy): domain Eukaryota; kingdom Metazoa; phylum Chordata; class Amphibia; order Anura; family Limnodynastidae; genus Limnodynastes; species Limnodynastes dumerilii. The sequence continues at coordinate 21,425 of WWET01002507.1, forward strand.
ACTTGTATCATCCATATGTGAGTGTCTATTTGTAGTACAAGGGAATGAAGTTGCTACAGTTTGAAATGTTAAAAGGCGTGGAAGAGAGCCAAGGCCAGATGGCAGCCAGGTCTCAGCTGATATTTCAAAAGGGAAAAGTGGCATTATTGTCAGGATTCCTGCAAACCTTTCAGAAGAAGGTCCAGGTGTCATCTAACCACAATGACAGCAAATGGGTCACCCCTACTGGTAGCACGCCAACAGGGGGCGCTTTATTCTCTTATCACAGGGGGAGGGTGGAAATATTAATGCTGCATCAGTTTTAGATTTGTTGCCTGACACCGTGCGCAAAAAGAAAAGATGAAATTGCTGCTACAGAGTCTGTTTAATAATGAATATTTATTACATATGCAAACATGTAAAAATATACTTTTTTTGTTTTAAAGTATTTTAAAAATAGAACATATCAGAGATTTCACAAATATATTGGAATTAATGGGGATCATATCACCCACCTTTAGGAAACAATCTTACATGGGCTGAATCCTCCATTGATTCAGAGTGTGGGAGTAACAGCAGGTGAGGGGTGTAAGGTGACGTGTGCAAGGTGAGGGATGTAAGGTGACGTGTGCAAGGTGAGGGATGTAAGGTGACGTGTGCAAGGTGAAGGATGCAAGGTGAGGGGTGTAAGGTGACGTGTGCAAGGTGAGGGATGTAAGGTGAGGGATGCAAGGTGAAGGGTGCAAGGTGACGTGTGCAAGGTGAGGGATGCAAGGTGAAGGGTGCAAGGTGAGAAGTGTGCAATGAGGTGTGCAAGGTAAAGGGTGGAGGTATTTTTTACATTATTATTACAATTATTATTTATATTATTATTATTATTATAAGTAGTATTATTATTATTATTACTATTATTTATATTATTATTAGTATTATTATTATTACTATTATTTATATTATTATTAGTAGTAGTATTATTACTACTATTATTATTTATATTATTATTAGTAGTAGTATTATTTATAGTATTAGTAATAGTATTTATACTATTATTATTATTATTACCATTATTTATTCATTTTTCGGCTACACTTTAATGTGACTTGTCACCTTCATCACTGCTGGAATGTCTCTTTAGCCTTCTGCTGGACTCCCTCCATATGTTCCTCCTGATAAACAGCTGATCTGATCTATTGGTCAGGTGCTGATCAGTAGGTCCTTCATGTAGCAGTGCTAGAGCCCAATACCTGACCCCTACAAAAAGCAGCTGTGCAGCCTGCAGACCCCATTATACACTGCAAGGGTGCCCATTGCTGAGCGGGTCACACTGTCCTCTGCCTGTCAGGGGTTAGTATATAGTATAATATAATGATGAATCACAGCTGAGGCTCATATTTATCATGTATCCCCCTGATACAGCTCTGTCTCAGTGCAGCCTCATTGCTGGCTGGTGAGCTGATGTATTCATCGTGTATACATCTTTATCATGCAAAGTGCTAATGCTATTCCATGCATGCGGGTGATGGAGGTGTAAATTCCCTGTCACACCTGATCTGAGGGCTCCGAGGCCCTGTTACTGTGACCCAGGAAATGGATGTTTACACCTCTCTGAACTCATGAATCAGTCTGACAGCTCAACATTGCAGAATGGCTTTTATAGGTCAGCTGATAGCTTTCCCGGGTGCTGATTGGTTATACTTCCTGTAATGAAAACCTGTTCATTTACCCACAGTCCCTGAGGGGTGGAGTGGGCATAATGGAGGGATGGATGGGGTATAATGGAGGGGGCACAATGGAGGCAAGTGGAGGGGGTTTGTTTGTTGTTTGAGGAAATGAAGTGTCATTTATATGACTGAAAATAAATGACAGGAATCACAGTAAAAGATATGTAGGAGCTGTGGGCTGTGGGGTAGTGAAGGGACTGTGACCATTTGTCAGTGTTGTATATGACATTACTGGTACACAGACAAAACATGTATATACACAGTATATTATCTATTACACACACACACACATACATGTATATACACTGTATATTATATATTACACACACAGATACATACGTGTATATACACAGTATATTATCTATTACACACACAGACACATACATGTATATACACTGTATATTATATATTACACACACATGTATATACACTGTATATTATATATTACACACACAGACACATGCATGTATATACACAGTATATTATATATTACACACACATACATGTATATACACTGTATATTATATATTACACACACACACATACATGTATATACACTGTATATTATATATTACACACACAGACACATACATGTATATACACAGTATATTATATATTACACACACACATACATGTATATACACAGTTTATTATATATTACACACACAGACACATACATGTATATACACTGTATATTATCTATTACACACACAGACACATACATGTATATACACTGTATATTATATATTACACACACACACATACATGTATATACACTGTATATTATATATTACACACACACACATGTATATACACTATATTATATATTACACACAGACACACATGTATATACACTGTATATTATATATTACACACACAGATACATACATGTATATACACTGTATATTATATATTACACACACAGACACATACATGTATATACACCGTATATTATATATTACGCACACACGCATACATGTATATACACTGTATATTATATATTACACACAGCCTTCAGTGACATAAGATGGATGTCAATAAAATGAGTTTATAAATGAAAAATGTTCAGAGCTTCAGACCGACACAAACATCTAATGCTGCCAAAGATAAAGGGGCAGGACTGATGTGACGAGTGGGTGTTTCCTCTTAGTCAGGTGACAGTATGGGCGTTCCCTCTCTCTGTGTACCCATCCAGACATAAGACAGAGGGGAGGGGCTAAGGTGAGGAGTGGGCGTTCCCTCTTATCAGGTGACAGTGTAGGTGTTTCCTCTCTCTGTGTACCCATCCAAACATAAGACAGAAGGGAGGGGCTAAGGTGAGGAGTGGACGTTCCCTCTTATCAGGTGACAGTATGGGCGTTCCCTCTCTCTGTGTACCCATCCAGACATAAGACAGAGGGAAGGGGCTAAGGTGAGGAGTGGGCGTTCCCTCTTATCAGGTGACAGTATGGGCGTTCCCTCTCTTCCTCGCTGTGTGACAGTGAGTCTTTATAATGAGCATTGATCATGCAGTCTAGGGATTGCATAACGCTCCTCAGTCTGCATTCGGGCTTCTATTAAATGTCTACAAGAGTCACACAAAACACAGCCATACCCCCTAACCCGACCCCTGACGGTCATCATCACACAGCACAGCCGGCAACCAATAGGATGCCTATCTGTACATTGTCTGCAGTGTGTTTAGGCCGGGCCTCAGTAATTACATAAGGTAGATTTGGATGTCGTCCCAGACATAGTCAGACTCAGACACTTGTAACTCTGTCTGCAAATACTTGCTAATGCTTAACTTGTATTTAAAAGTTATTAATAGACCATAAAAGCACCAGTTATATCAAGTATTAAATAACACTCATGCTTATTTGAACCAACACATCTTCGAATGAGCATAATTGGAAGCCAGCAGAACACACCTGGTAATTATATAGTTTGTGCATATGTTAGTTGCCAATAGTTAAGTCTTATAAATAAGCTTCCATCAACGTACTCACAGGGTGACTGTAAAATGTTTGGCAGAGAACGGAGAGGTCTATTTCTACACTTTCCTGGGTATTCTGACATTTTTGCCACAGTGCCAGACTGTGGATTACTGTGGCCCTAAGGCTTTTTAGGCTTTCATAAGGAGAAGTGCGTCCGGTTGTTCCTCCGTGGAAGGAGTGGAGTCAGGTGACCATCCGCAGGTAAACCGTATTGATTTATGAGGTGGGACGTTTCGTACAGCCTGAAATCATTCACGATTCATTTTCCACAATTATTTTTCTCAATCTTTGGTTTTCCAAAATAAAGAACCTCTCCGTAGATTTTATTTAGTGCTAAGTGCAAAATGTACGTTACCAAATAAATCTGGATTTAGAAAAAAATACGAAGACATAATATAAGGATGAAAAACGTAAAGATTCCTTTGCCATCATTTTTATTATTTTATTTCCATTTATTAAAAAAAACTTAAGTCATATATTATAGTTTCTTTATTTCATGTCAAAAAGTCTTATAAAAGTTGATCACAGTGATCCTATGCAAAGAGCCATCACCATAAATAACACAGATCAGATGAATGCTATGAAATGAAGATGGATTCTGCTGTGCGCAATGCTATATCTGTGTTATAGGAAGGTAGAGGAGTGAATTCTGCAACTCTTATGGTTAGTGTAAATTTCAGGAGGTCCGGGAGCTCTGAGTATTGGCCTTAATTTCTTACTAAAGTGTAAATTTCTTACAAACTATGCCCAATGTGGGTATCGAAACTGTAAAGAAAACCCCCAGATATAGAAGTGCGGGATCCATACTTACTACAATTTCCAATAACTACGATTCCATTCTAGCAAATATTCTGACAGATGGGCGGGGCAGGTAAGGCTTCCGCTATGGGAGGGGCCTCTCTCTGATGCCGTTGTGCTTGGAGCTCTGACCACAACAGTAGTAAGGTGTGACGTAACTGGCTAAAGCCTCATAGGAAGTAGGCGGGGCCTGAGTCTGGATGGATGGGACTTGGCGGAGCCGTGCTGTACTGGGGTGGGTCTGGGTGAGGTTGACAGCTAAAAATAGCGCTTGAGGCTCCATATATGAGTCCTGAGTGCTGAGCGCTATATGTACATACACTTATACACGGAGCGCCAAACGCTGTTTTAGGCTGTCAGCCTCTGATAGGTTGCTTACAGTGTAAGGGGAGCGGCTGCCACACCCCTTGCGTCCCCAGAGTACAGGTCTGGATCTGATCAGGGTCTTATTGATCATAGATTTAATTGGTTGCTATGGGCAACATCTCCACTTTTCAACTTTAATAAATACATCCCTCCGAGCACTGATTCTGTCTATTAGGATTTGGCCAGAGGGGTTATGGTTGTCTAAGGACTCTCGTCGTTACGGCTGCCGCCATTCTCCACTTTGCATCATCCTATAGCTATAAAGGTACAAATACCCCCGTGAGAGCTCAGAAAGCAGCAGAGAGGGGTAATGATTGAAGAAAGGGCGAATCGGGAATTTACAAAATGTTTTTACTTTTGGAAGAAGCCGCTGTGATGGCGTCGCGTCAGCTCAGTGATAGCAAACTTCCGAAATCTCCATCGCGAGTTCCAGGCATTCGCTGGATTCCTGGCACGCGTCAAACATGCCGCAGTCAAAGTCACAGTTGCAGTTGCAGTCATTATTGGACTGCTCGTCGTCGGATGTGTGGTAATACCGGTGAGACGGGCAGCAGATACTGGTCACCAGACTCTCACATGCGTTGGGTAACATCAGCAGGAAGTCACAAAAGTGGCAGAACAAGCAGGCGAGGACGAGAGAGGCGCATTCACCTGCGGGCAGAGGACACGGTTACATATAAGCGCTATGGGAGGAGAGATCGCAAGCTCTTGTTATCATTTGTTTCTTCAAGCTGTTATCAATGATTGATTATTTGGAGTTACCATAGCAACCACTGCATGCATGCAGGCCCAGGGACAGTGTGAGGAAAGGGGGACAGCTGTGACGGGCCCCAAGGTTCAGAGGGGCCCCTCCAGTCCACTGCTGCAGATGATTGTGACGAGCCCCAAGATATCTGTTGTCTGGCCTGGTTACATGGCACATGGTATATACACATTAGGCCTGATCCTGAACTACATCCGCTGCCATGGTTACTAACTGTTGCATAGTTATGGTTGAGGGGACGTTCCTCGCCGTAGCTACGCAGTTACGGAAGGAAGGCGGGGGAGGTAAGGAATTGAGGGCGGGTTTGACCTTTTACGCTCCTGCTGACTTGATGTGAGTAAACCCATTACTGAAGTTAGGGTAGCATTCAGCCGGCGTAACAGTGTGTAATTTCACCGGCAACAGGGGGAGTGTCGGGGGGAGTGCTGCCCCTCTCCACTGGAACAACCTACCACTTCCTATCAGGCAAGCCATCACCCTCCAATCCTTCAAACGCTTCCTTAAAACCCAGGCTAGCCTACACTTCCTCCACCTAAGCTTACCTGCCCTCCCCATCCACATCATTGTGTGTCCTGTTTATTTGCCCTCTCTCACTCAGCATGTAAGCTCTTATGAGCAGGGTCCTCCTTCCTCCTATCATCACCCCTCTACCCTGTCATCATCTCTTCCCACCTTTTTCCCTCTACTGTCTATCTCTCTCCTTATTCATCTGCTCCTACACACATATCCAGCATCTCTATCTCCATACATATTATCTCTCTCTCCTTATTCATCTGCTCCTACACACATATCCAGCATCTGTATCTCCATACATATTATCTCTCTCCTTATTCACCTGCTCCTACACACATATCCAGCATCTCTATTTCCATACATATAATCTCTCTCCTTATTCACCTGCTCCTACACACATATCCAGCAACTCTATCTCCATACATATTATCTCTCCTTATTCACCTGCTCCTACACACATATCCAGCAACTCTATCTCCATACATATTATCTCTCCTTATTCATCTGCTCCTACACACACATCCAGCATCTCTATCTCC